>CM046843.1:19724048-19861548 GCA_025618425.1 Heliocidaris tuberculata | reverse complement strand
CTACTACTACTACTACTACTACTACTACTACTACTACTAATAATAATAATAATACACATGATTTATAATGCTACAATCATAAAATGGAATCATATCAATTAAATGTCTCTGGCATCGGACATACATTGTGATCAGCATTGGTTATAGGATCGGAGATATTCTTCGAATTCTTTTGTTGCGACTTATGGAGAAAGCAATACATTCAAACAACGTTTTTGTTTGTTGAGTTCCAATGCTATAGATACGAGATTTCAAACCAATATTTCAAATCAAATCTAGTATTACCGAATCAAATCTTACTTATGTTCCGGCATCGGACCTCCTATCCTCCTCCAAGTATACTCCAGAGCTCCCGATGCAAAGCAGTTCAGTGTGACCGTTTCTCCTTCAAAGACCGTCTGGTCCATGGGTCGTTCCAGGACTTTAGGGAGGGGCTGGGGTGTGGTTGCTTCGTTAGTAGTGATGTCCAACGTGGTACTCAACATACCGGGGGCTATCGTGCTTTCTAAAACGTCAACATTGGTAACATCACATACATATTATTAATATGCCAACATTGATCATTCGGGAGGGGATAGAGCGTGGTTGCGTCATTGGTAGTGACATCGAATGTGCTGCTCAGCATACCGGCTACTATTGCGCTTTTAAAAAATATCAACACATGTTTAATGTATTATAAATCTTTGTAAGAGATTTTAAAGGCATTAATATCACCTATTAGTTTTTGTTATACACTTCATAGGTCGTTTTATTTGTGAGATTCAATTTTTAATAATGAATAGAATGAAAAACAAAAACAAAAACAGGATAGAGTGACGCAAAAATGAATGAACCTGCCATCGTTTCCTACACTTTGGGTTAACTTATATAACTTATTGGAAGTGTAATAATTGAGATGTAACCGTTCATACTATTTTTCATTGTTTTATGAAAGTCTTAACCTATAGCCTACGGGAACCCAGTGGTTCCTGTGTTAAGCCTATAGGAATTAGATAATTCAGTAGTCAACGGATTAAATTTCATTCATTCTCTCCTCTTCTTCTTCATTTTTCTTTTATATTTTTCGTATGTCTTTGATTTTTTCCTAATCATCCTGATAGATGAATTTCGGAAAGCACGCTGTCAGAGAGAATACCTCAGGCTTTCCCAATAAATAAAAATGGATAACTGGGGGCGTTTGATGAAAGGACTTGTCAGATATTTTATCCGACAAATTTGCTCTCAGCCAATCAGATGCAAGGATTTCAGTAGCTTATAACAGTTGTCGGATAAAATATCCGACAACTTCCTTTCATGAAACGCTCCCCTGTTCACAAATATATTAAAATTTTATGCATACTTTTAAAACAAAGGTTGTTCTTGACAACCTAAAAGCTTGTCAGAGGCTTGTCAGACATAGCAACAAGTAATGAACGAAAACTGGATTCCAAGTATTGTAGTTCATTCATTAATAACAGGTTAATGTAATACCTCGTCCCCAGGAAAGAAACATCCATAAATTTGAATAACTTTGTGAACAGGTCTATTGAAACATATCACACTCATAAAGGGAAAATATGAAATGCATTCACTATTATAAATATATTATTGAACATCATGAATGTTGATTGTAAATGCAAATAGTTAAAACAAAAAAATTAATCCAGGGGAGGAATGGAGAGGGTGAATGGAAAGGTGGCAAATAGAAATTATTAAAAAAAAAAGGGGGGGGGGAGCTAGAGCTGAAAACTTTAATATGAAAAGATCATGATGTTACAAGTCAGGAAGGCATAATGAAACTCAGTGCATTGAACAGATGACAAAATGTGAAAAATATAGCTCAAATATTATGGATAAGAGGAACATTTATTTTTTACTTGGTTAGACGATATAGACGTATATACTAAACGATGTCATGGAGCACTGAATATAATGAGAGGGACAAAGAAAAAAGAAAGGGAACTTACAACATGATGCGAAAAATAAAACATTAGAAAAATTCGTTGTTACTGCGACTAATGGAATAATAAAGAAGAAGAAAAATGAAAACATCAAAAGAGTGCATGATATGAAAATATTGCACCATGAAAGATGATGAGGCAACACGTGCACAATCTTTATTAGGAAATATGAAAGCGATGGTGGAAAAAGGCGAAAATATCATGAAATCTTTCATGTGCTAATTGATTTGTCACTGGGGCAATGACAGAGTGAAAATATGAGGTGACGACGACAACTTTCAAATGATAATAGATGATGCAAAAGCAAAAAAGATGACACAGAATATAACAATTTCACAGAACTTTGGTGCAGATGATGAAATGGAAGGCGTGATAAGGATGACGCAGCCATGAAGCATAATGACAACACTAAGTAGGCGAGAAATGGCGCATTATTGCTGTTGTACAACGAAAAAATAAATAAATTGACAGATGGGAATAAATTGAAAAAAAAAAAAAAGAAATGGAATAAATAAGGGAAGAATTCGTAAATAGCATATTAAAATTTTAATGAATGAACATTTTCAGTTACTAGACTAATGGTCTCCTGCGTGTCTGCGAATCAGACGAATTTATCTGTGAGTCACTTAAAATGGTGTCGAAAGTGCCCGAAGAAATAGGAAAGTAAGAGAACTGGTATGCATGGATAGACATGAAAATCGTGTTACGATAGATTGATAGATAGATAGATAAATAGATAGAGAGAGAGAGAGAGAGAGAGAGAGAGAGAGAGAGATAGTGGATGAAGAGGACTTGTCAAATGGCGTGGACAAAGGAAAAAAAAAAGTTCGAACAAATAGTTGAAGATAACCGTGAATCAGTTGAAACAATTTTATGGTAAACATCCAGAAGCATTTAGAATGTTCCGACCGAGACGAGAAAAATGAAATAAAAGAAATGGACACCAAGGGAGGATGACGAAGGGTATGCCCGTGGATGAAATCGAGATTGATTCGATGGATGAGTCATGACCAGACGGGTGATAAGCACAGCAATCAATTAACAAGTTATTGCCAAGTAAACATGAATAATAAGTTCACACCATGTAAATTGTTGCTCGCGGGGCAGAAAAGAAATAGACAATTCTCCATCTTTAAACGATCAATTTTCTAAAATCATATGAGATTCAAATTCTTGGTAATGATGGTCAGTGACTCACATGTATTAAATTTCCTGTCGATTTAAAAAGATTTTTATGGGTGCAATATTAACCTTTTTATGACTAAGACGATTGCTTCCCTATCTACTTCTGCTTATTTTCACTTCATTTTCTTCTCATTATTCATCTTTTCTCCATTGGCTGTAAGCTAATCTCGTTCTTGTTCCAGATTTCACTTCCCCCTATACTTTTAACGATTAATTTCTTTTAAGAATAAATGTTTCATCAAGACGACACTCGAACAAATATAAAATGTAACCTTCATCTCTTTTTACATTTTGATCGTATGCTTTGAGTACTAAGAAAAAGCAACAACACATTTTGATTAAAACACTTTTAGAAATTTCGTCTTAATCATCAATACTCCTCCTTATCAATTTAATTATCAATGCAAAACGCAAGTGAAAGATTATCAGCAACCATGTAGAACAGTTTCATGTCGACACAAACTGTTTCATTAAAAGAACACGAACATGACAAAGTGAGTTGATGACAATGGAAGAGGCGTGAAAATTGCAAATCATAACAGGTTGTATAATTTGTCCTGAGATGATAGGTATCGTGGCGTCATTAGGTCACGTGACAGACTATAACGAGCCAATCACATTATCACATCCAGCCTATACAAATAATACAGAACCAGTTTTTATAAAGAACGAAACACTATATTTTGAAATTTTGGGTAGTTCTGAAGGTCTTTCACATTATAAATATACAAAGCGAGGTAAAAGAAATGGAATCAAACCCGAAATAAAAGATGAATATTATGGAGGCGTCTCCAGTCATGCGATGGCTTCAAAGTGACCAATGACAGCCTCAAAAATGAAGCCACAAAATCACATCTTTTGCGATGAATGCAATGGTATGATTTAAGTAGGATAAAAGAGTTTGAAAGACTGTTTACGGTGACGTTTGGGAAAATCCTTGGAATAAAACAACTGACTAATGAATACAAGGCGTACAAAGAGTGCAAACTAAGTGAAAATGAAAAGGGCGTGAAATGGAAGATGAAAGATACAGTGGTGCCATGAGTCACGTGACGATGTGGAATGAATTAGTCATTACCTTTATTATGAGTTGAACAAAAATGGTATGGTTTAGAAGGATGAATGTCGTATAAGAAATGAAAGAACATGTTAAAGCAAGTCAATGAAAATGAAAATATCGTGAGATGGAAAATGAACAGCCTCATGAAGGAATGAGTCACGTGACAACATACCCCCCCCCAAAAAAAAAAAAGAAGAAGAAGAAAAAACAAACAAATAAACAAACAGCCACATGAATTACTATATAATCTGTATGAGATTAACGAAATGACATTTTGAAGGAGACATAGAGTGTATGAAAAGAAAATAAATAGAGTGAACGAAAAAAAAAAAAAAAAAACAAACAAAAGGGGGTAAAATCGATAGAAAATGAACGGCACCACGGCGCCAATAGTCACGTGACGACATGGAATAAGCCAATCACTACCTATTTTTACGAGATGAAAGAAAATGGTATATTTTTAGAAAGATGAAAAAAAAAGTAGCTTGAAAAGGGGTTCACAAGACACAAAACTAGTGAATGAAAATGAAAAGAGGCGGAATGGATAATAGGTGAACGACATCGCGACGCCCTTGGTCACGTGGGGAGATAGAATGAGCCAATCACCGCCAATGTTTAGGAGATGAATGGAAATGGTATGAGATGAAGCCGTTTTGCAAGCTGACAGGGGTCAGGGGTCATGTACACGTATGCTACCTTGTCCACAGGTTCGGATACATGCCTCCTTCGTTTCAAACCGGTTCTTGTTGCCAAGGCAACCGCCATACGTGAAGGTCTGGCAAGTTTTTGCCGCCCGGTCGAAGTACCAGTAGGGATAGTAGGTGCTGCATGGTCCAATTTCTTTGTGGAGCTTGCAGTGGGCTGGAGGAGAAAGTTTGGAAATGAATCCGATGTGTATTAATGAACGAAGTTTAATATTTGCACACAAGTCATCCCCTTCTGCAAGATCATATACATAAATGCACATTTCAAAGGCTTAATCAAATAGTAAAAACATCAATCCAAGTAAAATAGATGTCCAGTTTCTCTTTCGGGGCTTCATGATTATGAGGGCATTTCTTACTTTTTGAAAGTAGTAATAATTATTACTCGTTTTAATTACCGCTGTCATATATATTTGACACTATCATATCGCCCAATAAAAAATAAACAAATGAACAAAAATTCTTTCATGAATAGAAAACATGAAGTAAAATGAATTTTTAGTTTTTTGTTCCGCCCTTGCCAGTCCTCTTTATACTACTTCAGAAGTAGTATAAAGAGGATTGGCAAGGGCGGAACAAGAAACTAAGAATTCATTTTACTTTGCTTTTATAAAGTATGAATGCAAAATTTCGATGCGTACTGCGTTAGAACAGAATGAAAGGGTTTTCTGTACTTTAAGTAAAACCCACCGAAAAACGTCAACGAATTTCATATCTTCCTCTGTATAAAGGTGTCAAGCAGAACAAAAGATAACTGCGGTCTTACGAACCCTGTTTATGTTACTAGATCTTTACGAATAAAACATCATATTTTCCCTGACTCACAAGTTTGTTCGTACTTCCACCAAGGGAGAATAATCAGAGTTCTACAAATCGTGTTTTTCTTTAGTCATCAAACATTATTTCATCTTCAATTTGGAATTATTCATAAATAAAGAGCAAATCAAATTATTCATGCAATAACACAAACATATTTGTCTTGTTGTCAAACAAAGAGGAGGGAGGTGTGAAAATGACCTTCCTTCTCTCGAGATATAGGCTAAGCTCCTAACCCCAACAAGTACAGTGGGTGGTTTCCATTTGAGAAGAGAAACACTTGCTTTAAATAGTCAACAACGACGAGAAAACATCCAAATTGTTCAGTTTCGCCAACTGCAGCGGCGATAATTTATGTGACTGTTATTTTGTAACACTTTTCTTGATGTTTTAACCTTTCCATTTCGACAATTTCCCACCAGCGAGACAATGGCCGTGCCACTATTTACCGCCTTTAAATCAACACGTTCCTCCGATTTGATGCCGATTAAATTACGCGTATTTCCCGAGCGGCACAAAGGCAGTACTCCTGAGTGACGTTCGGGGCACAGCGGGATGGGCAGTCTGTTCACGCCGGCACTTCTGTCTAATGCCAATCATTTTTTGTTCTTTTAATGTTAAACACTTTTCTTGCGGTCCCTGAAGTCAAGTTGAATGCCAATGGCGTATTTATACTGACGTATGGATATAAATAATGGTGATAAATAGTTGACAGTGGCGTATCCAAGATAGGCCGGAGCCGGAATACTCCCCTTCCCGTTTCCGCTAGGCCAAATAATCAATATAACACAAGATAAATTTGATAGCAATATATTATCCGCAGCAAGCCCTAAATCGCAAGTAAATGGATTGAATGTTTCGAATTGCTGAACCCCAGGACGGGTACATTAGCACACCCCACCCCCGTTTATCCATTTCTGGATACGCCAGGATATAACGCGGGAGAATTGATACTTTACTTGGAGTTCAACTCTCAATAATCTGCTTCACGTTGTTACAACTAGTGTGTGGCCTTTCATAAAAATAAATTAGTCTAGTTCTGAAATAAATGTACACGAACTGTTGCGAGAACTGGAAATCAGAAGGTAAATTCATTTCGTAATTATTCAGAAGTGCTACCTACCCTCCATTAGATCATTATTTACCACCTTGAATAAATATATATAAATGTATATATATTAACCTTAATCTTAAAATCATCCCGTTTGGGTGGTTAATCGTGAATATACATGTATTTTGCTCCCTTTTCTCACCTGTATATCATATTTTGTGTTTCAGCTGTTTGTGTGACGAATACATTTCGGTATCTTTCGTTCAGAATTGTATACAAAGGTAAGGTATCGCTATATCCAGCCCCTTCTTCCGGGCATCCCGATGGCGCCTCAGACATTTTAACCTTACATTCAATATTTCGTTCGCTTCCCTCTCACCTTGCACTGCTTTCGAACTACCACACGCAAAATTGTGCATACTATCTGTGTACTTATCAACTTAATCTTAAAATTATCCCGTTTTTGGTGGTTCATAGTGAATATACGTGTATTTCCCCCTTTTCACCTGTATATCATATTTTGTAAATATATTTTTCGACCACTCTGTGACAATCTTTCATTATTTCAAAACGTTACCTGGTTTCGGAGGTTCGTAGTGGATACATTTCGGTGTCTTTCTTTCCGGGTTGTATGAAGGCAATGTATCACATTCCAGTTCTTCAGGCCATTCTAACGGGGATTCTGATATCTGGCTCTCGCATTCCATCTTCGCCTGAAAAAAAAAGAAGATAGCGGGAATTAAATAACTTCACTGAACGAACATTTCAAATGAGATGAAGCAAAGACAATCAGGGTGTGTTGATACACTTCGATACACTTCACGATACACGTCGAGGTTTATGTCTAAAAACAAAATCATTTAAGAAATATGAAAACGAGGCGAATTTCCTCTGAACACAAATTAGAATGTTCAATTTTATTACAAATTTTCTCTTACATTTCAAAAAAATGAAACACATTCAAACCGTATGGAGAAGATATTTAGAGGTAGCAATTATAGTACATCAAAATGAATGATCAATACAATTAAAGCAATATGTTGCATTAATGCATTAAATTCATTGAATATTATTTATCTGCAATTCTGCATATGCAACAATCGACTGTTTGTTGTTTTGAATATACTGAATACATGTAAGATTGAAATTTATGATAAATATGTGACCAGGTTTACAGAGAATTCCATTTGTCCAGTGGCGTACCCAGGATTTTAAACAAGGGGGGCAAAATTTGTCAACTGTCAAATTCTGCTTGGAGGGAGACCCGTATTTTTTTCTTCTCGCCAGCCCTCCAAAACTCGCTACTCGCTCGGGGGGGGGGGGGGGGGGGGGGGTAGCGGGTAGCGACAATTTCAGTTCGAAAAGGTAGATCCGTATTTTGTTTTGTCTAGCCAGCACTCAAAATGTCGCTCAGTGTGTGTGGGGGGGGGGGGGGAGGGGGCCAAAAAAAAATCCCCAGCGCTCCAAAAGTCGCTCAGTGGGGGGGGGGGGGGGGTATCAGATTTTATTGGGGTCCAGAATTCTCTGACAAGCAACAAAAAAAAAAAAAAAGGTCTAAAAAGGGGGGAATTTTTTTCTGTCAAAAGTTGTCAGGGGGCACTCTGCCCCCTGTCCCCCTTGGGTACGCTAGTGCATTTGTCTAATAATGACCATGATCTATCAATAATTGTTTTATTATTGCTTAATAGTATTTGTTTCCTCTGAAAGTGGAATGGAATCACTTTTAAACAGACCATTTTGATTTTTCCTTCAGTTTATCTATAATCGATGCTCATCAATTTGTATTAATTTGTATCCGTAATATACATGTAATGGAATAATTCATTATGATTCATTTGTATATTTTCGGTTAATACTAGAATAATTTGTATGTTCCTCACTTTATATATCTCCACGTACAATTCTTATCTTTACCTGGTTCATCTTTGGTCCTATCTGTTTGAACCTAAACTATAACGTGTTGTTATTAAAATATTGGTTTGAAAATTCAGTATGATCCTATTTTATTATCATTCCTGTATTTTGAGCATTTCTGAACTTAGGAAAATACAGTAAAGGAATTTGGATTTGTGGGTAAAGGCAACAACCAGAATTGCAGAAATCTTACAATTGCGTTTCGGGTACTTAAAAAAAAGAAGAAGAAAATCATCACATATTGGCTATAATATCATAAGTGACCCCTGAATCGTTTTCGTAAAAAAAAAAAAGTCTATTCGCCATGTTCGCTAAAGGGCAGATACCCTCACAGATATCAAATTAAACACGGGTTTGATAACCCGAAACGATGGCCAACTTGTCGATAAACTGACGATGCCCTCTTCCAATACAATGACTATGAACAGAAATATGTACAAAAAGTTCACTGCACAGAATTCAGTCATATGCATCCCTCATTAAATTATCATCATTTGTGAATTATCTACTGATAAGAATCTAGAAATTTGTCATTCATAAATTATGATTTAACCTTCGCACCCGGGCACTGCTAGGGCTTTAGGCCTCCTGATTTTATGTTTCTGCCAAAGCAACAGTTATTCAAAAGAGCGAAATAGCTCCCTTTATTGGTAGTACACTCACATTTCCCTCTTTAAAAAAATCTAACAAACTTTGAACGCGTTTAAGTTGAACGACCTGCTCCATAGAATATATATTCAATGGCCTTTGATAAATTTACTACATGCAATGCTATGTTTATGCATTGGGGCCCAATTAAAGGATAAACGGCCGTTTAATTCGCAACAAAGAAGATCGTTTATCGAACTTTGATTTACCTGAAGTCGTTTACCCTTGATGAATGTTAATAATAGAAGAGAGAAGGATAGCGAGACCAAGAGAAAGAGATAGAGAGAGAGAGAGAGAGAGAGAGAGAGATGGGGGCGTATGTTTGTGATTGGCAAAGAGCGAAATGGGGATGACTGTTAGTCGGTTACAAGGAGGGGGGGGGGGGGAAGAGGGGGAAATAAATCAATAGAAAAAAAAAATGGGGAGGGGGGGGGGGAACTAATTTTACACGATCCACAATCATTACACATCCCCATCGCAAATACCACACCTTTCATGATGAACATCATTTTAAAGTGAGAATGTCCTGCTGGTCATTCTTTACACAGTTCCTTTCATATTAAAACCTTTCCTTTATAGACTTTGGGTATTCCATTACAACCCATTTCCATGAAAGTATTTCAAACCAGTAATAATAATAATACTTCGGTTCTTTTATAGCGCTTAACACATTGCAGGATAGCATGTCCCTTATTTACCAAATCGTCTTGAATTTCGCCTATAATCAACATTTGGTTTTTCTTTCTTGAACGTTAATAGCAATTATAACACTGCTTGTATACAATGGCTAAAGAAAAAAAAATCAAAATGGTTTAAGTGGTTTATGGCGAGATTAAAGTGACTAATACTTCAATTTTGGCATGGCAAATAGGGGTGTTTCTTTCCAATTCAACGCTCTTGATGAATCATAGTATTTTACACATACCAACACACAAAATGGCGCCACCGTCTCTTTTTTTCGTGCGAATAATTGACCAAGTTTTCTTATACCCTGTCGGCGACTTACTCATTTTTTTTTTTTTTTTTGTGCTCTCTTCAGGCAATATAACTCGATCAATGCAAGTGAAATTTGATACAGCTTGCATCTGTTAATTAAAATCGCGCCCTTTATGTCCCGAAGGAAAGTTTTTTCGCGGATTCTAGATGACGAATTATTTGAAGAAAGTTAATTTTTTTAGAATTTAATTTTGAAGAGGTGACATATGCTTTCTAATTCAACAGCGATAATAGGAATACAATTGGAGTGATTTTTGTCAATCTTCCATCATCTGAACCCACTTTCACTCATTTTCGTCGTGTGTCATTATATCACCAATTTAATATTTGGATTATCAGATTGTGCTGAAACACGAAACATGTATATTGAAGTGACAATAACATCATTAATATCGATGGAAAGCGCTAAAAAAAAGTACTATAGCGCTTACGAAACATCTATAATGATTCTCTCTCATACTGGTATTTGTCTTTTTTTTCTGTGAGGTTGTTTCTTGCTTGTCTTCTATCTCAAAGACTATTTTTATCCCTTTATTATTTTCATGACTGTTTTACATAATACTGCTTTGCAGTCATGTATGCTTGTATATGTTTCGAAACTACTGACTAGTGATGAGAAATTTATAACAGGAACTAGGTTCCTCTTGGCTATCTTCGGGCACTATAGTGGGTGGCATTTCTTACCTCCTCTGCTTCTATACGTTCTAACTGTTTGCCTGCGAAAAAATGTTATCATGTATTTTTGAAATTCATTTGATAATCACTGACTTCATTATTACATAACGTGTGAACTTTTTTTTTCTCGAACCAACCATCTATATCGCAGTTGTTACTAAGATCATTGTCACCATTCCTATACTTGAAAAAAAGTGTGTATCAGCTTCCATATCACAACATGCAGAACTGGCGGAACATTTTTTTCTAGGCATTTTCTCCATCATTAACTCAGTGATTTGAAGAACATGAAATGAACTTCGAAATTTAAAGCCATTTCGTTGTCGGATGTTGGGCAGAGATAATTGAAAATTGTAAACTTTTTTAAACAACCATTACATGCTTTTTCCTCGAAAATATCATTCAAACCCACTAGTATATTACACAATATAAACCATGGAGCATGGGCTAGGATATATAACGCACGGAGAAATCAACGTACAAATCTTACTAAGCACCACAGCATACATGACACTCTAACTTCAACTTCACCGTGCGCCCAACATAAAGACAAAAATGCACCATGCCTCAATCCAACACACCTGCCGGGATTGCAGGTGGCACTAGTATTCGCGTGAGAGCCAATCGGTGGTAGAGGGGTGCCGCGAAGCCCACCTAGCGCGTAAGTGCTATCCATTACAATTCAAATAGAGAAAATGGCGTCATAATCTAGACCACTGTTGACCCGCCTCCCTTTAAACATCTTGAATGGGGGATTTATCGGGACGCTAATTTCGCCGGAAAAAAGGAGACGAAATTCATTGACTTGGCGGTCAAAGTCGTTGAATGGAAAAGAAAGAGGGTGATGTTGACTTCGAGACTTACGCACGCCTCCGAAGAGCAAATTGTGGAATCGGATTTGTGCTGAACGTGAAGATTGCACATGCAGCCCAAGAAACGGAGTAGAGAGTGGATAGAAAGAAAGATAGATAGATAGAGAGAGATAGAGAGAGAGAGAGAGAGAGAGAGAGAGAGAGAGAGAGAGAGAGAGAAAGAAAGAGAGAGAGAGGAAGAGAGGGGGAGAGAGAGAGACTCAGAGAGAGATAGAGAGAGAGAGAGATGCTGAAGGATTATCTACACGTATACTATATTATCTTAAGATATAACAACATATAAAGCATGATGAATTAACAAAAGAGAATTGACAGAGGTAGGAAGATAGAAAAATGATATCAGGCATATTTTGAGAAAAAGGGTGAAAGAGAGAGAGAAAGAGGGGGGGGGGGGGTTCCTTTATAAAACAAAAAACAAAAAAACAAAACAAAACAAAACAAAACAAAAAACCGAGAAAAAAAATACAACCCCTGAAAACAAGAGCGAGAGGAATAGAAGGGAGGTTGAAGATAATTACACATATCGAAAAAAAAACAATCAATCATAATACCGAAAGAAGGAAGAAAAGGAGAGAGGGAGGCGGTGAAAATCCTTGGGGGGGGGGGGGGGGGGAGGCGAAAGAGGAAAAGAGAAAGAGGGTAAGAGAGAAAGAAAGGGACCGCGAACAAATGAGATAAATGTATTTACATTACTACATCGTATAAGAGGAAGCTTAAGTTACAGTGCCGATGTTGGTTGTGGTTTGAACCATTTCTCAGAAGAAATTAAATTGACCTTGACTATTCTAGGAGCGATTACGAAAAAGTCCGACATATTTAGGCCGATGACATTAGTTTGAACTTGATGTCTATTCATATATAAGATGGGCAAACAATTTTTCCTTATTGCGTGGTCCCATATTCCAATTAGTATTTCAATCCCCTCTTTTGAGGTTATCGGGTGAAAACTTTGTATTGATATTTGATATGTTAAATGCTGCGCAAACGAAATTGGAAAGTGAATTTGTTTTAAAGAATTCCTTGTGGGTCTACTATTGCAAATTGCCGTCTTAACTGCATTTGTATGAACCTTTAGATTTTGAATAAAAGTTACAAAACTTAACACATTACATTGAAAATCACAAATATGCTTAGAAATTTGATAGGTAAACATTGTAGTCTTATCGTGTTTATAATACTCTGGAAAAATCCCATGCACTATGTGGGTATACTCTGTCTTTGCCCAGTACCAAGCTTTCACAAGTTATCCGTTGAATTCGTTTTATTTGTAATTATCATTCAATTGGTAAAATAATGATATATAAAAAGAACCTGGTGCGTCAAGACGCAATTGAGGCCTAAGTAATTTCTGAAGTAAAATGAAATGAAAATCAAAGAGATACAATATTTTCCCCCGAAAACTATTCCATTCGTTATTAATTTTTGGAGGGCGGGGGCTTTCTTTCGGCGTTTACAACTCAAGTGTACCTCGGCTTCATTCAAACAATACTTAGCTTTATGAGGAAACTTAAGTTATCTTAATGATTTTTTTTTCACCTTCTATACTCCCCCCCCCCGAGTGCTTCAGCAATTTGTTAATTGTTAGAAATAACACTATTGAAGTGTTGCGCGTCAGGAAAAAAAGCCTTTCAACGACCCGATGTATTTTTTTTTGGGGGGGGGGGGGGCTTAACTTGACGGGTAGTTAATTGACTTGACTCCAGAAAAATATAAAGGGTATTTTATTTTTCTCAAGTGTTATCGAACTGATTCCTCGTTTTAATCCGCTGTTAGATGACCACAGCTACAAGTTTTGACCATTTACTTGACCTTTTCCCACTCTCATTTTGATCAACACTTCGAAAGTTGCAGCGGTCAGTGGCTATTGTTCTCTGTAAAAACACCCCTTTCATAAAAACTGGCTTTCGGCAAGAAAATCTGTAAGCCGTACAGGAATTTTTGTTTTTATTTCAACAATAAGGAGAAATTTGTTTGAATAATATGACTTGGGAAAGCAAACCGGCGTCTGTACAAGTTATACACGTTAGGCGAAAACAAGGAAACTACTGCTTTTAAAAGGAACTGGTTCTCAGGCGATTTTTCTTTAATCTACCCCCGTCTCTTTCCACGTCTAAACAGCAGAAAAACACATTCTTTCAAACTTAAAGATAGAGCCGTGATTTTTTCTTAAAAGGACATGTTTGTTTAGCTTTGCAATATCCCTTGTGCATTTTCAAGAACAAAGCAATATAATAATAATTTTGGTGGGAAATATTTTCTTTGCAGAAAGCCAGTGGTCAAATTTGCTTTAAATCTATTAATCGACAATATTCTTGTTTGAAAGTTGATCACCCTTTTATGCCTATTTTGTCGATCACATACGCGCACATAGTATTGACCAAAAGATAATATTTTTACATAGTAAAAACTTTATTAATATGACTCCTCTCTCACCCCCAAACTCTCCCTTTCTCTCCATCTCATTTCTGTGATATGAATTTATCAAAATGCGCAGTACAGTATTCTATCAATATCAAAAGTAATACGTGTAAAAAGCTAACAAACAAACAACAACCCCCTCTATAAATACAGAAAAAAGATACTTGAAGAAACCAAAATAACCGTTTCCTGGAGTTTTCTTTCATTTCTCTGATGTTAACAATACTGCGTCACTTTCTCTCAATAACATTGCCAAAGGGATCTACTGATGTATGAGGTTTCCCCCTGTTTTTACTGGTATTATTTTATCAAATCAATTTCCCCCAATATTGTGTAAACCTGCGGTTAATAGTTTTATTCTACAAAATTATAGGATTAGTAATAAAATCTTGATAAAGTTATCGAGCCTCGGGATATTGAACTTCTAAACAGGTCAAAATACAAAGTGACCAGTCGCCGGATTTTAGGGTGAAATTTGTGAAGAATTAGTGGAGGGTAATGAACAGGAAGGTTAAATGCATTTTGTTTTCTTCCCTCCGAATCAAAAGTTTGAAAACTTGGTGATAAACATTGGACAAGCAGCCTTATAATACTAACACCAAGAATGGGATAAAAAATAATAGTAATATTATTAATATTCTGGATTTATATAGCGCCTAATACATTTATGATGTCTCTAAGCGCTTTACAGACATATTATTACCCCGGTCATCGGATTCAAGGCTTGCCTGCACACAATATATGCACCTCCTTCACTCCCTGAGGAGCATTCCAGTCAGGCGCCTTTTGCAGACGCTTACAATGCTGATCAATCCAGAGTGACTTTCGCATCCTACCGGGTACCCATTTAACACCTGGGTGGAGAGGAGCAATGTAGATAAAATGCCTTGCTCAAGGACATAAGTGCTTAGCCGAGCTTCGACCTTCGACCTGCGCATCTCCAGTCAAGTGATTAAATCACTCGACTACGACACCTCTTGGCTTGCAAACCTCTTAAAGGGCAATCCAACCTTGGTAATAAGATGATTTGTATGAAAGCAGAAAAATAAGAAAAATAGGATGGTGAAAGTTTGAAAGAAATCGGACAAGGACTAAGAAAGTTATGGATGTTTGAAAAATGAGATCACTACATCTATGTGAATCTCAAATTGGCAATTTGGTGAGTCAATTGTGACATTTTTGTGGACAACTCTCCCATTTGTGGTACACAAAAATATCATTAATTTGCGGTTTTCTTCGAGGCGCCTTTACCCTCGGGGCAGTACTCACAATATATTGGAGATAGCATATTGTTATAGGTCCTCATGAACGAGCAGATCCTACTGAGTAATGCATTTTGAAAAAAAGTGACATCTACGAACTATAGAAAGTAAATTAAGCAAGGAAATGGAGGAGATAGCACGAGAAGGGAGAAAAAACAATCAAGACAAACATGACAAATAGATCTCATTCGAAATGGGTCGGTGAATGGGTGCCATGTTTGCCAAATAAATTAGGTTTCTTTTTATCTCGTCCTAAAAAAGGCCGAGTAAAAGTAAATCCTGCGGCTAAGTTTTCTTTTCACACTCAATCAAAAATTATAGAGCTGAGTTTTTAAAAGTGTTTACCATAAAAGGCACTGATGAATGGTATAACGTTCAACGCAGAAATGATTTTACAATGTTCCGGTGGAGGAATATCGTGCAGTAGGCAAAGCCTAGCATCATGCCCTTCCTTCAATGTGGGTGAATATTTCACAACACAAAAGTTCTCACGACCTTTCAAAGGTCTATTTCTGTCTCTGTTCCACTTTTAAAATCTGTCAGAAGCGTACATCCGAAAATTGAGAAAGAATAGGGTGGCTCAAAGTGCCGTAGACCAAAATGATTTTTGAAAAAATAGAATATTCCAGGGCCTTCAAACATGTCAAATGGGGAGGGGCACCGCATTCTGGATACACCACTGCACTGTTGCGCACATGTCCTTTTAAGTCAATGGACTTAATAAAATGGGAGAATACTTTTGATAGAAACTGATATTCCCTCTGCGAATGGCTACAGTGGCTACGATCGAACAAACGAATACAGACATACGAGAAATGGAGCTGTTGTCGAAGAAAGAAGTTGTTACGATTTAATTGAAGACAGAAGTCACGAAAATTGGGATTTGTCTCAACACAATTACTGTGCAAATCCAGACCATGCATGTCGAGAAAAAACAAATAAAAGGACGCCTTCCCTCTGAAGCTCCAAAATGAAACCAAAACCTAGGTACTTTGATAAACATAATAATACAAATAATAAAAGTAGATTCTTGTATAGTGCTCATGTCTGGCACATTAATTTTGCCACTCCTGGAGCACCACTATTACCATGATTACCTCGGCTTTAGCCCGGCTGCCATTACAGCGCTCAAGCATCTTGAGGAATTACCTGTCTGGTACCCTTTTACCTCACCTGGGTAGAGTGTGGCAAATGTAGATTAATGTCTTGCCAAAGGGCATTAGTGCTCATATACTAAGACAAATGTTGTAAATGCATACATTTATCTTACATAATCGATGGAGAAAATTAAGAAAAGAAAAGGGAAGAAAATGGGGAATAAAACGAAAGAGAGATGAATAGGGTAAAAATACAATCAACTCGTTGCCTTCTCTAATTATTTTATGCCACAGTTTACTTCTTTCTTACGGTGTTTGTGACACAATCTTTCTTGAATGTCCACCTATACACATGCCTTTATAAGTCGTGTATTGTATTTTCTCTTTCTAATAATTTTCTTGAAAGTTTACTATCATCTGCTTTCATCCATAAAGACTATAACATTTAATTTTAAACCTCACAAATTTCCATTTTATTTGAAGTGCCACATGCACTGCAATTTGTCCCTTATAATTCTTAGGATGTATTTGTCGAAAAACATAGCAACTGGGCGGCCCTACAATCTACCAAGGGAATAGCTCTAAATCGAAAAATACCATTACGCTGGATTAGGGCTTCAGATTTAATGAGGATAGTCGGTTCATTCTGGATAGGTCTTTCAAGCCATCTTTCTTTCTTATTTTTCTCGTCTTGTGTTCTTTGAAGATTGAAAAAGACAGGTGTCGGTAACATTACCTCCATGAAAGTAAGAGGATGGAAACAAAGTTAAATACGCTTTGTATGGCATTGACCTTGAGTGCCCCTACCGGGGCATAGGAGCAACAATAATTTTTAAAGGGGGAAGGGTAACTTTCAATTTCATTATAAATTTAACTTTAACTTTGGGGATTAAACAGAATTACATACGTGTGTATGACATTGACCTTGGATGCCCCTACCGGGGGCGTAGGGATAACAAGGGGTAGTGGGGAGGGGCGGGGGAATGTCATTTTCAATAATTAACTGTGACTTAAATTTTGCAGATGAAACAATTTTCCTACGCCGCATAATTATTACATTGACATTGAGTGCTTGCTCCTACTGGGGGCGTGTAGGAGTAACCATTGGTATAGGGGGAAGGGGCGCGGGAGGGGTTACTTTCACTTTCAATTCCATTGTAACTTTCATTCTATTTTTTCGGGAATGGAACAACATTCCTGCACCGTGTATGACAATGACATTTCGTGCTCTTATTTAGGGAGTAGAGGGTAATAATGGGTAATTCTCACTTTCAATTAACTTCGACTTTAGATTTTGGTAAGAAACAAAATGAATAAATGTAATACGGCGTGTCTGAGAATGACCTTTGGTGCTCCTATTGGAGGCGTAGGTAACAATGGGTGGTGGTGGAGGGTTAGCTTTTACTTTTTGTTGGGATGAAACGAAATTAGATAATACGTGTATATACCACACAGAAGTTTGGTGCCCCTATTGGGGGGCGTATGTGGTAACAGCGCATGGGGAAAGGAAGAGGGATGACGTCCAAAACACATGCAAGTTCTTCGCAATTTCCAATTCAATAAAATGCAACGATAGACATCATTCACCCTAAGTATTTGTCAAGTGACGCAGAATGAAAGCGAAAGTACTTGTGAGAGAAGTCATCAAGTCAGCATTAGCGTCATCAATTGTTACAGACATATTCGTCCATTAATAATAATTGCAAAGGAACATAAGTGCTATTTGTCATTTAACTCCAATCTCGTACGCAAAGGTTGTATTCGCAAAACTAACTCACTATGAATCACGATGTGCAATTTCATGTGACGATCGAAACCTTTTAAACACCCCTTTCTAGTCTGATCCTCGATAACAACAAAACTCCAGAAAAACCCATTTTTAAAAGATGAGAAGGAGGCATAATATAACAGGTCACTCTGTACAGTGTACCTCATTCAACACCTATTTACATAACTTATCCAGCGCTGTTGCTAGACTTATTTAGCTTAAAGGGAGGGGCGGGGATGAGGCATTGAGACCAATTTTGCATTTTTTCCCCCGACAATCAGGAAAAACAATCACCAATATAACAATTTGACAACAGAAAATTCAAGGGGGTACAACAAACACGTTCTAGCGAAGCCCTCATTCTTAATACAATGGATCACTTTAAGCTGTTATGTTTACAGTATGAGGATCTTCCATGCCATTTAGAGGTGTATACAGATATTGCAGATATTGATAAGGGGGGGGGGGGGGTTCGAGGGTAATACATCTAAGCAGCCCCTTGTGCATTAGAGCCGTTGCAAGTTGTAATGATTTTTTCCCCTATAGGCATTCAAACGGGGAAGAGAAGGGGGTGGGCATACGCCGGCATTGCCCTTTGCAGGATACTCCACAGTTATTAGGACGTTGTTATTGTGTTTAGAAGAAGTTAGAATTCTGTTTACGATTCGTTTCTAGTCGATGGTAATTACTTTAAATACGATATAAAAACAACACTACAACCGCGATTCTTTTTTGTTCTTCAAACCTTGATGTTATTCAATTAAAAGAAGATTTTTGCCTGGTTATTAAATCGTGCTCTAATCGGTTTCCATAAGCCAAGCTTGTTGATGCTTGCGATAGGTTAATATCTTGGGATTAGCCCCAAAATCCATCATCATCTCTACAAAAACAGAATTTCAATTTCTAATCGAAAGATTATGTATTATTATCGTTTACTATATTGATGTCGTCGGTAATGTTAGATCATCAGAAAAGTTGGTTGATTTAAGACTTTCGATTTCCCAAGAGAACGAAAACGACGCTGATACAAATCAAAAGTTTAAAGGGTAATATCTGAGAGTCAAGTTAAAATTGAAATAAAGTTGAAATGAAAAGTGCTGATATAATAAGAAAAGAAATATACCGTGCGTCTCAAAAAAAACCAACAACTTTACACTTTTGAAATGGCTGCCAAATAAAAAATATATGATCCTGACCTCCATGAACACACCACTGAGTCTACCAGGGAAAGTTACAATGCTACAATAATAAATGCAATTCCTGTTCACTCATGCATAAAATGTTAATCCCATAAACAACAAATTTCACTCAGCAAACCCAAACTCATCACAATTGATCATAAATTTTTCATATCATCCTCCATTCCGTCAGCTCCAAAGGACTTTCCTCTCACAAATTGGAAGGCCCATTCCTGCGCAACCTAATTCCCATACCCTTTACAAAAGTGAGCAGTGCTCACCAAAGCATGAATTATTTTCGGACTTTTTGGTGTCATATGAAAGTTAAGTCTATGAGCTTTCCATACATATAAACCTTTCCCCCCAGAATCATATATTTTTTTTTATTTGGCAGCCATTTCAAAAGTGTAAAGTTTTTTTGAGACCCACGGTATAACAGAGAAATTATGAAAAGGGAAATGTGTCGTATATAAAAAAAAAAATAATGAAAAAAGATCCAACAAACCAATATTATCTTGCATATTTTGAGGTAACGTTAAAAAAAGAGGCGTGAATAGGAATGGTCGACTTATTAAACGTAATATAAGAAGAAAAATGTAAGAAAGAATCAAACCATTGCCATGCTCGTCTGGAGCAGAAAGCAATAAAAATGACAGAAACAAAGTATTAGTATATTGAATGTTTTCTAGGTAGCAAATTTTACAGAATGTAAAGAAAACCCATAAAAAGAAAACCCCTATATAAAAATGATTCAATAAACTTAATAAAGAAGTGTCACTGTAGAAATAAATCAGTGCATTGTATTTTTTATTTATCATTGACCGTTAAAACTCATCGACTTGCTGTCTGACCTTAATAAACAAACACATTATATATCATCACTCCTTTTATAGAGGCTCTAAATATACCCTAAAATATTCCAAGCTGTGTCAACGTTTGCCAATCAAATGTCGGCTCCGAATTTTTAGGCGTCCTAAAGGACAAGTCCACGAGTTCTACTGATAATGTCCGATACGTATCTGAGTTTATCGGAGTAGTTTTCAGCTCCCATTTTTTTCTTAGATTAAAATCCTACCGTATAAGTAAATAAGAAATATAAAAATTATCAAATCGTACCAGTTGACTGGAGTAGTTAGTCACTGAGCACTTGACATGCTTGAGTAAGAATGACAAAAAAATGGTCTATTATCACGTGATCATCGGAGCCATGCAATGGGAAGCGATGATTGGTTGTTGACTACAAGGCTTCCCTTAGCTTCATAAATGTTTGTGTAAGGTGGCGTGCAAATTTGGAAGTACGAAATGAAAACAAAAAATAAAACGTGCGCACGGTCATTTCTTAGAACTGGTCTCCTACGCCTCCCACAATGCTATTCGATTTCCAACTAGATTTTTTAAAGAACTGAAACGAATAAATGACATAGAGTCAAATATGACGGCGTGGGAGGTGATTTCGAAGTCAATCTTAAAGGAAACAAGGCAGATATAAAATCAAGAGATCGGTACAAACCAAACTTTCGCTTTATGATAACGAAATACAATTAGCAATACGAAATACTCTTGCCGTGCTGCATGAATTACAGAGTATTTCAATTGGAAATGAAGAGTTTGGAAGAAGAAAATATTGTAATCAGTTATGTACTATCATAAGGTATGTAGATGTGAGGCAGTACTAAAAAGTACCAAAACAAAATAAAACAAAACAGAATAACTTATGCCGTATATACATGTATTGGCATAGCAAGTGGAAAATATGTCACTTTATTAGGGTAGCAAATTTGTTGAGCTGATAAAAGACTCCCCTCTTCTCCTGATTCAGAATTTATAAGTCAAATTAAATGGTAAAAGTTACGTGTACGAAACAAAAAAGAAGAGGTAAAGAGCAGTGAAAAGTTTTCGAAAGGAAAATGAAGAAAACAATTTGGACGCTTTTGTTCTGCAATGACGAAAACGTGATCAGCAACCAGGGTGGCATCCGTGTTTAACTTCACCATGTTCACGGGTAACTCCTGGCGCCCTGTGTTACCAATTTCTGTCAATCAATCAGGAGGGTATTAAACACGTATATACGAGTGTCTGATCGCAAACAGGGTGTTTTACAGGATGAGTGACGAGATAAAACCAGTTTATTTCCATTTGGTGTACGAAACCCAGCTAGTCTGTCCAATCGCATTTTTTATCGACACACATTTCGCCTTCTATCACGTCCTTCCTACGGTTGGAATACTCTTTTCCCCCCTCTCATACACTGAAACTAGTTACGTGGGTTTAATTATCAGTTAGTCTAATTTCCAGGAGTTCTAAGTATTACTTGTTCTACAGACCAGTTGGTCTTGAGGGAAAGCTATGTACGTATTTGGTCATCTGACTGCCGGCCTTTTCTTAAATGCTACATCAAATTGATAATTATGTCAACTATGTCATAAATCAAACTAGCATAAGACAAACTGAGAATTCGACAGAATTGGATAACAGTCCAAACGAAATTACGCGAACATGCTAGCTGCTATAGTAAAAAAAAAAAAAAAAAAAAAAAGGAAAAGAAAACTCGAAATGGTTATCATAACAAGGTGACTACACCAGGACAACTCTCATTGGACAACTACCGAAGGGAGTACTTGTCCGAAGTACATTGTCCTATGCTACGAGGTAGTTGTTCTGGGTGGGTACAGTTGTTTGGGGGCAGTTGTCCGGGGTCAGTTGGCCTAACAAATTACTGAAATGTAGACGAACAGAAATGGGACTGGACGAAATGGGTATCACGAATCGTTCGTAGACCAAATGACGAATGTACCACCAACACGAGGTCTCGATCAGGAGCAGGGTCTTTTATGGGATGAGTGACGAGATGACGGGAGGGAGGAGGAACAGAATATATTCAAACCTAAGCAAAATATGAAGATGATGTAGAGTCGACTGACAAAGGTGGATCTAGAAGATTAAACTAGCAGGTCGTTAGAAAATGCTGACCGGTCATTAGCATTTTCTAACGACTTGAGTGAGAGAAAAAAAAAATATGCCTGGTCACATGTCCGCTGTCAACCGATCACTTAATTAGGAACTACGTCATTATCTTTTAATGGAAATTACTCGAAATATTAATAAGCAATTATACCACATAAAGTAGTAACCTGAAGTCTGATTGAACGAGATGGGTATCATTCGAATGGCATTTGGACCAAATGGCAATTCATTTTGAACACGAGGTCTCGATCGGGAGCAGGATCTTTATCAGTTGAGTGATGAGATAACACCGAGGAGGGAGGAGGAATGGCAAATATTCATACCTGAGCAAAATATGAAGGTGATGTGCGAAAACACTTGAGCTATAATGCCTCGAGATTTGTGCAGTCAATACCTTAAGCGCTTGATAGTAAGCGAGGTGAGTAGATGAAAATGTTTCGAATCGTGAGAGCATTGTCAAATGCACTATCAATACAATTTAGGATTGTTTTATTTCAGCTTTCCGTTCATTCGTGTATTGTGATTAATGCAAGACAAAAAAGTTTCATTATGTCTGTATTCAACATGTGTTTAAAGCTTTTTTTTTTTTTTTTTTTTTTTTTTTTTTTTATAGATTTCGTTTTCTTCTGTTACGCCTGTGGTTGAATTTTGTTCACTTCTAGTATGCTGGCCATACCTTTATATTCGAAGGTCTCCTGGGGAGCGTTTCATCAAGCGTTTTGTCAGTGATTTTTACCGACAAATTTGCTCTCAGCCAATCAGATGCAAGGATTTCAGTAGCTTATAACAGTAGTCGGTAAAAATCACTGACATAACGCTTGATGAAACGCTCCCCAGGTCTCACGATTCAATGACAAGTATCATGTGTATGGCAAAGGAAATTCCGCCTTCCTTAAAAGTTTGTGTTTGATTGGTTTTTCAAACTTAGGGTAAAACTACTCAATGTGATTTTAATCAAAGTTATCTTGCTGTCCATGACGTTTGGGACTAACGTTGCTACTTATCCTTTTGAGTTATAGAATACCTTAAAATCAAGGGATGCACAATATCCCACACTCAAATTATTCAAAGTGCATATTACATACAGGGTGTTTTTCCCCCTTTTGAGTTGTTAGTACAAGTTATGTTCTACTCTCTTTATGAAAAGGTTATTCAAAACATTTGTTTGTTTTTTTTCAATTAAAAATTAATCACTAACTATAAACTGAACTTACATAGTATATCTCGCCAAGATTAAATATACGGTCTAAGTGTCTTTCGGGGTAAAAGTTCAGTCATTTGGCAATCCACAGATGCAGATGAAAAACAGAAGTGGAATCAGAGAAATGGCGGGTTTTGTGCCGAGTAGGATGCAGAACTCGCTACGGTTAGTTACATCTGTCATCGTGCGGTACATGACTTCGTGTATAACACCGTTAACGTCATCCTGATTTCGCAGGATTTTATTTTAACCATGCACAAAACGGAATCCCACGTCAAAGTACAAAACTATATGGGGAATCATCAAATGAAAAACTGTTTGAAAGAAAGAAGAGAAGAAATCAAGACCATCCAGACATCTGGAAAGGGCAATTCCTCATCATTATGAAAACTGTCCCCCTTTTTCAAGTTCATTAAACCGTAAGCAACAAAAGTCTTTATCATAATATGCTGAAAACAGCTGCGATCGATGTGTTGAAGATCTTGAATAATTCTGTAACAGGCATTCATTTTAATGTTTGAGTCTCCAATGTGCTTGAAAGGGACATTTTAAATTTGTCGTATGATAGGAGCAGTGGTGTAGATACGAACACACTTTCTATTGTTAGGGGGGGGGGGTGATGAATAGATCATTCCGCCCCCCCCCCCCCCCCCACTAACAATGGATAATTATGCGTGTCTACGCCCGTGGATAGGAGGCGCGATGGCTCAATAATATTGTAGAGCAGTGGTCTCTCGTAATTGGGAGGACCCGGGTTCGAAACCAAGTGGATGCGTTAGTGCTATTTAAACATAGAAAAAAAGGGGTCGTCATAAGCAAAGCTTGAGTTGACGTCCTCATCACAAATAAGATGATCAACAATGAATATACATATGCAAACAATGCATAGTGGAAAGCAGCAGACCAACCAATGAGGAAAAAAAAAGTAAAGGGAAAGAGAGAGAGGAGAGAGAGAGAGAGAGAGAGAGAGAGAGAGAGAGAGGAGTGAGAATAGATAGTTGCATTCAGATAGTATCAGCTGGAACATAAGATCTGTAAATACCAATCACTTTGAAAAAAGTCCTGACAACTAAGACTCTTATATTGCATTTGGTAAGGCATTAATCCTCATTACCGAGTCCCTCGGAGAGGACTTAAAGCCGTCGATCCCCCGGTTGCTTACTTACAGGCGTACACATGCTTTCTTAGAAGTCAGATAAAAATAAACTATCAAACATTTCCAAACACTTTCAAAATAACCATACAATATAAAAAACAATATCCATCACCAAGTAGAGAAAATAAAAATGCTTAGCAGTAATACCAACAACAGGAGGTACCCCGAAGCAGATTTACATATATTTTTCAAAGCGAAATGGAAAAAAGGTACATTTTGACAAAAGTGCACTCCTTTAAATACATTATGTATCTGAAAATTTTAGCTTGTTGCCACATTGATAAATTTACCCATTTCCTTTTGTATGGCAGGATGTGTATAGCATAAAGACAGCACATAAATGTATGCTATCGTATTCCTTAGACCTTAAAATATCACATTAACAGAATTTCACATAAAAAATTTGAACACATGATTACAATGATGGTTATCATGGTTATACTAATCAATATTTAGACGAAGAAAAATCTTAGATTGCATTTAAAAGGAAACAAACAAGTGGCCTGAAGTAGACAGAAAATCAGGGGGAGGGGAATCTCAGTAAAAGTTTAAGACAAGTTGTAAAACAGATAATGAATGTTATAATTACTCTCTCTGAGAGAATACAACCAATGGTGTAAATGTAGTATCCAATAACAACGATCTTTCAAGTGTTTCTAATGCAACGTTACCTCCAGTATCATTGTCATGGTTATCATACAAAATTCCAATGGTTTCCTTTTCAAAAGAAACCTGCTAGATCTAAAATACTAAAAAAAAAAAGGGACAAAGTTGAGTCATTTGGCAATCCACAAATTAAGATCAATAACAGAAGTACTAAATGGCGCGCTTCGAGTCGAAACGGATACATATCTCTCTACGGTTAGTTAGATCTGTCATCGGGTATGTCATCGTGTTTCCTTTGCGTTTCATATTAACGGAATCGAACATCAAAATACAAAATCTTGGTGTTTTAAGCCTGGGTCACATTTGACCTAAAAAGATAACGATACCGAGATTTTCATTTAAAGGTACACCCCACTATAATTATGGTGTGTACGTGTGAGTATCCTCAAGGAGCTGTGTGATAACTCCTTGGTATTATTATGCTCGTGTCTGTTAATAGTAAAGGGCAGCTCAAGGGGTAGCTTTAATGTTAAGTATCGTTATTGTTTTCGTTATTGGACAAATGTGACCCACGCTTTGGATCTTTATAATGGAAATGATAAATACAGATAGTAAATCTACGATCATCTTATGGTATCACAAAAGTAATGAGTATGAAAATTGGAGAATACTTCCATGACTTCAGAGCAGTAGGTTATCTTTTATCAACACAGCTATTTCAAGTAAGAAGTGTCTTTCAAAATGCTTGTGTTCATCGTTATTTTGATAAATCTCAATGAATTCCTGTTGAGAAATTTGCAGAAATTTGCTGTCTAAAATACTTATGAGAGCAAAGTTCAGTCATTTAGGCCTAAATGCAGTTGGAGATGAAAAACAGAAGTAGAAAAGGGGGGCTTGGAGTCGGAAAGGATACAAAACTCGCTACGGTTAGTTAGATCTGTCATCGTGTATGGCATGCATGTCATCACAGTTTCGTGTTGATGTTAACAGCGATACAAACATCATTCATGCCACAGACCACTGGGACCTACATCAAAGCATGAGGAGTCCAGATTAAAGACATAATCACAAATATCATTTCATGAGTATCTTCTCTTCAATTTGTATTACCTCGATATTTTTGGTTTGGATTTACACAAAGTTATGTCGACATTTGACATGTATTACATAATTTTAAAAAGAAATTATTTGATGACGTTATGTTTAAAAAAAACCTAGCCCTCCCCTCCAATATAAATGTGACGGTATGTGTTGCCTAATTACGTTTGTTCAAAATGGTGAAAGCTTACTTTTTACTATTGACGAGAGCGTTTTGGAGCGTTCTTACGAAGCATTAACTGTATCAAAATACGTTTATTCAGTACTGTATGGCTGACTATGTTGACATTGTCAAAACTCTATCATGGTAACTGCTTTCCTGTCAGATAGAGTCCAAAGATCCAAGAAAAAGGGGGACAAGGGGGGGGGGGGAGATTAAAAAACAAAAGATAAAAACAATTCACAGGAACACAGAAACGGAAAAAGAACAGAATGATGAACATGAACTTGCTAATAAGCAGCATAAATTTTCTGGCTGCGAATGCACTCATTCAACGGCAAATAAATCAATCCGATTCGAACAATTTCAAAATTTCGTGGTTTAATCCTTTAAATCGCGTGTGACAGGCAATGTGCTCGTCGTTAGCCCAGACGTCAAACAACCTCTCTAATATTTGTTGTCTCTGCAGAAATGATGAGGATGAAGAGGAAAGAGGTAGCGGGATGGATGGATGGGTGAGGTAGGAAAATCACGTTTTCCTCTGTCAAAGTGTATTTTCATTTCTGACCATGTTTCAGGCGTGCTGTAAAGATCTCCATAGAGGTTTGAAGTATTACGTGTTTTACGGAAAGCTTATTTCTCCCCCTATCATGCCTACTTCGTGTCACTTAGAAGGATTGTAATGTCGGTTTACAAATTTAAAAGCTGAAGTAAACAAAATAAAATTCTCATCATGTTTTGTTTACGGTTAACTTCATGAAATATCTCCATCCAGATGTGTAGTGTACCAGAGAGACGCCAACTTTGGCTCTTATTTCGCGTGAATTTGGAGAATCGTACATTTACAGCTGAAGTAGACGAAATTATATCCTCTTTTATGGATGGACAGTAAATCGATGTGACTTGAAATTATTTCAAAGGGAAAATATCTTATGGTATATGGTATCTTATAATATTCTATAATTCATATTTGTGTCTCTGCAGAAATGATGATGATCTGGGCCCCGTTTCATGAAACTTGCTTTCACTGACAATTTACAATAACTGTTATAAGCTACTGAAATCCTTGCATCTGATTGGCTGAGAGCAAATTTGTCGGTAAAAATCACTGACAAGACACTTGATGAAACGCCCCCCTCCCCAGAATGATCAAGAGGGGAGGTGAGGTATGAAAATCTCTCTGCCAAAGTGTATTTTCATTTCTGGGGAGCGTTTCATCAAGCGTTTTGTCAGTGATTTTTACTGACAAATTTGCTCTCAGCCAATCAGATGCAAGGATTTCAGTAGCTTATAACAGTTGTCGGTAAAAATCACTGACATAACGCTTGATGAAACGCTCCCCTGACCATGTTTTATGTAGGCGTGCTGTCAAGATCTCCATAGAGAGGTTTGAAGTGTCGGAGAGACGCCCGTCTTGGCTCCTATATATGTATCATGTATTTCGTGTAATTTTCGAGGATTGTAATATCAGTATTTAAAAAGCTGAAGTAAACAAAGTAATAACTATGTTTAGGGATAAATTGGGGAAAGATCTCCATTTCCTCTTATTTCGTGTGGTTGCAGAGGATTTTAATACCGGTATTTTTTATTATTAACATGAAGTGAATAACATAATATCCCCCTCTATCATCTGTGGTTGAACATTTCATCTATATGACTAGAAAATATTTCAAAAGAAATATTATATTATTAATATTTTTTTTGGGGTGGGGGAGGGGAAGGGGGGTGCAGACAAAGAAACAAAAGGGAGAAATATTTAGATAATAATTTATGTAAAATGCCGCTTGTAAATAAGAAATATAAAGTGTATATAAAATAATTATAGAGACCATTTGTATAATCTATAAATATAATACAATATGTAATACAATATGATATTATTTTATTAAAAAAAATACAGAAAATGAAGAAGAGAGGAGAGGAGAGGAGGAGGAGGAGGAGGAGGAGGAGATTTAAATGATAGGAATGAGATGAAGGAAGGGGAAGAAAGGTGAAATAGAGGAGGTGGGTGGCTGGGGGGGGGGGGGGGGTAGTAGTCATCATACTCCGGCAAACATTTTTATTGGAGAGGGGGTTATAATCACTTTTAACCTATAGGTTAGCAAACCCAGTGATATATAGAGCAAATGGGTATTGGTTTTCATCAGAGGAGCATCCTAAATATAGATCTATGTAGGTCATGTCCTATGATGATGTCTCGAGACAAGTTTTACGATCGGTGACAAGGTTTCGAACGTGTCTCGATTTCTCATCACAATTCTTAGCCTGTCATTCTGTCAACATAGAGGCATCTGAAGACTGACGAACATGAAGAATTACTTTTTCATATTTTGACGGTATACCCATAGCATATCGGCTATCGATAAACTCTCAAAAATATGATTGGATGATTCCGTGAATTGTTTCCCCTCTTACTTTATCGTTTAATCTATGCGTAGTATGGATAGTGGAGATGCCGTGGTCCAGTGGTTTAAAGGCCACCGCACACCTTACGATCGGTCTGCGATCCGATTTCAGAAGAAACTGTAATATCATTTGACAAATCATTTAAAAACGAAAAAATATTTTTGATTGAGGTTATGAATAGTCATACATATAGTAAAATCGATAATACGGCCTTTGCCGATTTTCTAGTCCGTGTAATGGCCAAATCGGCTGCGAGTCGTAGTGACGTCACAAAATCGTACGACTGCCTACGATTTGAAACTAATTTTGCCCTTATTCCCTGTAGAAAGCTGACAGCTCACCAAAACCCTATGTTTACTATTCATATCGCTTTTCAGAACCTGAATAGGGTAGATTTCATTTGTTAAAATGCCAATATTTAATACCATATAGCGATTTATTTCACAAATCGGATCGCAGACCGATCGTAAGGTGCCCGGTGGCCTTAAGGCGCTTGACCGGAGATGCGAGGATCGGGCGTTCGATCACCGGCACGGCACTTTATGCCCTTGAGCAAGGCATTTTATCTACATTGCTCTTTTATTGTACATCAAATAAATGAAGTGCTAAAGGCATATTGATAACAGCGTGTGCATGTGTATTATTAAAAAAAAAAAAAAAATCTTAAAGCTTTTTGCTATGAATTTCGACTACTGTTCCTTTCTACCATCGCTATAATCATGAAAATGACTGGATATTTTTTATCAAATGCGTGCACTGTATTTATGGAGAAAATTAATTGTTTTATGTCCAATATCGCCCAGGTTACCCCAAAATGCCCAACATTGGCGCTTTTGCGTATGCGACCAATTTTTCGACAATTCTGTGCTCAATTTTGCAAATACCTTTTGCCAATTACATGACTTTGAAAAAAAAAATGTGGGTACAGGATCCAGGATTTATTCGACATGTCTTAGAGTGTATTCGGGTAATGTCCTGACAAAGATGTTTCGAGGCAGGCAAGTTTACGATCAGAACGAATTGCGACAAAGTTTCGAATGTGTCTCGATCTCTTAACATATTTTGGGGCCTGTCATCTTGTCAACAATAAAGATTCAGAAGGAGCTGAGAAATTTGGAGATGTATCTAAACATTTCTGAGGAAGAATAGGTTTGGCAGTCTAATGGATAAGTTTCAGGACGGTGGATCAAAAGGTACGGGGTTCGAATCCCTACCACAGCACTGACGTTCTTTGGCAAGACTTTATTTAATCTACATTTGCCACACTCGACCCAGGTGAACTACACGGGTACCGGTAGGCAGAAATTCCTTGATGCTTCAGCGCCTTGTCATTGCAGTTAGGTTAGAGGTGGGATAATGATCCAAAACTCTTCGGAAGCGCAAAGAAACGTATATAACTATGTGATATGCGCTGAAAAGGAAATGAATTCCAAACATGAACTTTCAATTTAAGAAGAGTTTATGAGTTAGCCCTACAATCTAGCTTCAAACTTGTAGTCAAGAATAAACAACAACAACAACAAAAAAAAAAAAAAAAAAAAATATATATATATATATATATTTTTTCTTTTGGCCGGGGTTGAAAATTCCGACAGGAGAAGTTGTAGACAAATTTGTTCCGACAACCGCTCATTCAAACTGTATGTAGCGTCGCCAGAGGACTTCTTTAAGAAATGGTGAAGTCTCACAAGTCATGCACGTGATGTTGGACTAAAATAAGACGTCATCGGGTAGGGCAGGTGCACTTTCATGGGCTCACACCTGACTTACGACCCCCTCATCCCTTAATCTCTGAACCTACATGTTTCACATTCAACATACCTGCACTTAAACCCTTCTGCGTAGACTCCGGTATGTTAGTATTTTAAACGGTAACGTTATTACCATAAGGTATTAAGTCCAGTTTAAAGTTTATGAATTCAGAGGACCTGCATGTTTTAAATTCAACATACACTGCAATTGTTTCTGCATTTAAATCCTTCTGCGTTATAGTAAAGAAACTATAACCAAGGAGTCTGTGATAACTCCTTGCTGTAACACCTTACATGCCTTAGTGTTTTACATGATGACGTCTTTACCATAAGGCATAAGGCATAAGTCCATTAAAAATTTTATGAACTCAACAGGACCTGCATGTCTAACCTTTAACATACCTGCCCTAAGGCCCTTTTCCGTTTTTCAGGTATGTCATAGCATTTTAAACGATGATGTCATTGCCATAAGGAATTAAGTCCATTTTGAATTACATGAACTCAACAGGAGTGGTTATGAATCGACTCAGTTATGTTTTCATGTCAACAGATGACGTAATTGCCATATTAAAGGCATTAAGTCCGTTTTGCACTGAAGAACATTCAACATACATGCACTTGCACCCTTCTGCGCTGTAATATAGAGACTCGCGCCTATCATTATCATCTTAAACGACGAAGTCACATTCAGCGTGTTAGATCCACGAAGCGTGGCAAAGTGACAAGTATATCACCCAAAATCAAGACATAACGCCTTTTGCAACTAAAAACCCTTCAATATTGATTTCAGAATAACACGGATGGATATAGATGGGACTTGAGGAAAATCCCTCGCTACGTGCACTGTCTTCTGCATGGCTACATATTAAGCTTCACCCCGGTATGCCCGGTATATAGTGTGAAGCTATCGGCATTGAGTGAAACCCATTCACTATTCAAACTATTTCATAATAATCAGCAATGTTTCTTTCCTGCATAAAATCATTATCGTAACACTTCACTTTTAGGCGTTTTTAAAAAATATATTGTTTATTCTACATTACTGTAATTGAACGTTTACATACAAAGTTCATGTTTAAAATTCCAGTAAATAATATTAATATTAAAATTCCAGTAAATAATAAAGTGTGAAGATGATTTCACACTGTGAACACTTTCACAGTGTGGTTTACCACAGAGTGTTCACATAGTGATATTTGAGTGTGAATTTACTCGCTCACAATGTAAAGATGCGATTCACAATGTTAAAATGCTCGAATTTAACAGTGTAAAGATGATTTCACACTGTGGACACCTCCACAGTGTGGTTTACCACATAGTGTTCACATAGTGTTGCTCGATTTCACAGTGTGAATTTACTCGCAATGTGAAGATGTGATTCACAATGTTGAAACGGTCGAAGATGATTTCACACTGTGTTTCACACTGTGAACACACTGTGGGATAATGTGTTCTTTCCGGCAGGAATATTTACTATTTACTGCGTGAAAGGGGATTGTTACTGGTTGCCGCATACTATTATAACAATAAAATCATGTGAATAAGCCGACAACAAACTCTCAAAAAATTGCTAGTCATAGCTGAATATAAATCAAACGGAAATAATAAATATGTAAATGTTTTCATATTTAGAAGGAGATAAATCTTATTTCTGTCAATCACCACGGTTGGAAATTGTATACCGAACGCGGAGACTTATGGCTTGTATGCATCTGATCTTGTCTCCCTCTCATCATACCCTGTGTTTGTTATTGCCTACATTCTAAACGTGTCTCTCTCTCTTTCTGTCTGTCTCTCTGTCTCTAACTATCATTCATCTCCAGTAGTGAATATCGATAATAGTCTTCAGACTTCAGACTCAGACAAAGTCAGTACATCGTTACGTTATTTTACATCATTTTACAATACTATTTACAAAAACAAACAAACAGAAGATTGATTTCATGTAGACAGAAAGACAAAAATATTATTAAGTACACTGTACATCAAATGACTTTGGTGTATAGAAAAACTTTAAAATAAGGAAAGTGAACTATGAGGAGCCTAAAGCAACTGTTCATTCCAACGGCAAACCATAGATTCGGCTGAAAGACAGGCTAAAGTACTAGTACTTCAGAATGGAGACGTCCAAGCACAGAGCCTCAGTCACACTACGGAACCGACTCCACATCGATTACAAACCAACCGATTCTTGGCGATTCGGTGCAATGTAGTTTTTTTGTCGTCGGTCTGGGCCCCGTTTCATCAAACTTGTTATCAATAACAAGTTGCAGTAATTGTTATAAGCTACCGAAATCCTTGAATCTGATTGGCTGAGAGCAAATTTGTCATAGAAATGGGGCAGTTGTTAGTGATAACAAGTTTTATGAAACAGGGCCCAGATGTCGGTCTCGCTGGTGTGACTGGGTTATTATTCCTGACAAATCCGTGTTTATATTTCGATAAAAGTGAAATATGCGGCAGACGACACATTTACTTTTTGATGGACATGATGGAAGCGATGGCCTGACATTTGGGCTATTTATTCCAAATTAAAGGATATGTCTGGATCATTTTTTATGGATAATATAAGGGCACAAATGGTATGTGAGGCCATTCACCCCTCAGCCCCTAGAGTGTTCCCGACGCTTCATCGCTTGGTCGCTAAGCCCCTTCGAATGTCGCGCCACCCCTCCCCTCTCCTGTCGTGACGATAAACCGCCATCCTCTATATTTATGTGCAAATCGTTCCCACTAAAGAATAAAGTACTAAAAAGAACATTTTTTTAATCCTTAGTCAACATAATGCTTAATACTGAAAGGAAACATAGTTGAATTTAATTACACAGAAAAAAGTGTGGAGGGGAATTCAACTTGATCCCCGCATAATAAATTATGACGACGGAAATAAGAACACTCCTCTTCAAAACATTGTTGAACTTTTAACGGCCTGTTACCAAATGCAGACTACATGAATCCATGTTTAATGATTTAGATATTTAACAATCGCGCCAACATGTCTGAATATGACAATTTTTGACATTAATGACAGTGACGAACACGGAAACCGAGGGCTCTGATGACTGCTCCCGTGCCCGGGGTGCAAGAATGTACCCCTGGTGTCGTAAACTGCCCCCATAACAGCGTTCATTGATACCAATGAATACAAACATAGGGGGTGGAGTGGGGTGGAAAAGTTCGTTGGTAATTGCGATCAGAAATATAATGCCCTGAAGATTCATAACGTATCGAAAAAGTAACACGTACTTTCTGAGATCGCTATAAAAAATAAAATAAAATAAAATGAAATGATCATAATAAACGGTGAGATCGTGGGTTCGGTATATCGTTTAGAAAATGTGGATAGTTCATTGACCTATCCTTTCGAACTTGCTCATATCTAAAATTAAGAAGAAAGTTTAGGGATGCAAAGGAGAAAGAGAGAGAGAGAGAGAGAGGGGGGGGGGGGGGGTTGTAGGGGGAGGGTAGGCTGGCTGTATTGCCCCTGCCCCGTCACCTGCGTTGAAGTTAATTACTATTATTGTGCATCTCCCTATGATGCAAATTTGGGATTGTTTTTAAAAAAATTACTTATTTTCTGTTTTGGAACAGGATTTGGGGGCTCCTACTACCCCCCCCCCATTTTCATCTCTATAAAAGATACAAGAATTCTTACCGGGTTCATGGTAGTGTTTGCTCATCATCAGAAACTCTATATGATAATGTCTATCTGGTAATGTCTATTTAATAGACATCTCACGAACATGCCCCGCGGGTTCCACGTCCAAGTTGACGTGTCTCTTGCAAACGGGATCCCAAGGGTTACTTTGTGGTCTTTCTCTGATAGACTTGATAGATGCTTCATGATGTCACGACATGGGAGTTCCCATTCTTATGTCTAAATCCGACAAGAACTAAATACTGTTGACAAATATCATCTTCTACAGCTTGCTTATAATAGGCCAAATAAAATTTATTCCTAGTTTCTCGTCCCCCCCCCCTTTTTCTTTTTTTTTTCTTTGTACTTTTTTTTTTTTGGGGGGGGGGGCGCCTCAGTTTGCTTTTTGTTATTTGATATAATTATTTAGTGTGAAATTAAATGAATAATGTGATTACATCTATACAATGAGGTAAGACAATCATTCAAAACATTTTCCCTCGTTTTGAACCCCTGAGAAGCATGTAAAAATGAAATCAAATTTTAAAAATGTGTTGAAATTGACCTCGTAGCATTTTCATGTTTGGGAAAAATATTAAATATTATATAACGAAGAACCCCCCCCCCCCCCTCCTCATTAAAAAAAAAAAAAAAAAAAAATCCGGACGATAAACTAAGAGTCAATTTTACGTGGCCTTAATATGTAGGCCTGTAATAAAACTTTTCTAAACCCTAACCTTATTTGTTTGGCAAAAGTAAAGCCCGAAGCTATTGTCACCGCAGCATAATGTCATAGCACCAATTATTATACACACGTCATGTTCAAGGCCATTTCTTATATTTTGCTTTAGCTGCTTAACTTATAAAGTGAGAAAAATTAGATGAAGGAAGTGCCCAAAGGCTCCACCCTAGCTTGGGTGCCAATTCTATTTTTCTAAAATGTGGGGGTGTCCGAGTCCTCCACACCCCCCCCCCTTCCGCGGGCACTACGCAGTGAATATTCACAGCCCATCTTTTTCAAGAAGAGCGACTACAAGGGAGACAAGGTCATCAAACATGTAAATATTGCATAAATTTTGATATAAATAATAGGTCTTGCTTGCGTAGGGTAGCCTTATCTCCCTGAGGGCCTGAGGGCCCTGCAATCGTTATGATTACCCCGGTTTCACCCCGGCAACCATGATAAGGCGCTCAAGCATTCAATGTATTTTTTCCTACCGGGTACGCATTACCGTGATTACTTCACCTGGGTGGGGAGTGTCAAATGTAGCTTAATATCTTGCCAATTAAGGGCGTTAGTCCTGTAACTGGAATTCGAACACCGTACCTTAAGGTCCGCAGTCCGTTGACTTATCCATCAGACGCAACGTCTCACTTTTGAGTGAATGAGAAAATAATCGCCTCGTTTCAACCAAGCACAATCTCGCAACACTAACCGAGATAGATGTTTTGAGTAGGGGGGAAAAAGTCTGTATCTGACTTTGGAATGTGATAATTTTTTTTTCAGTAATTTTGCAAAACATCATGTAACATTATCGTCAAGCAAAATACAACGTTAACAGGTTAAAAATCATACAACTTCCTTTCTAAATACTGTTTATAATACTGCTCTATTCCCAAATGATTACTAGAGAAGAATTTAGGACATATCTCCTGAGGAAAGTCGTGTGGGGGAAGGGGCACCTGTTGCTATTGTTTTCTAGAATCAGGTCAGTAGAAAATGTTGTTTTGAACATCGAGGCAGACACAACATCTCTATGCCCCTTCACCCTCTCTAGTTTCCATTACGAAAATTTGATGTTATCTTGGAAGGCATCCCGGTCACTTCGCCTTCTTTCGTTTTGCCTGAAAGCCATTATATTATAAGAAAAAATTATGAGAAATTCAGTTCCTTGATTCTTTCAAAATAAGACTCGAGTAGTACGTAATGTCTTTATAGTGAAAATCAAATTACTAAACCAAACTATTTATATATTTATATATTCATCAATTCATTTCTGATATTTATACAGGGTAGCACATTTTCACTAATAGTGGTGGTCTTCCATGAGGCCCTGTTTGATAACAAAGATATTAAGTAACAATATAAACTCATTACAGCAACAAAACAAAATGCAGAATATAGTAAATTATTAAAAAAATAAAAATAAAATAATTATATATATATATATATATATATATATATATATATATATATATATACATTTTATCTGGTATCCTGATTTTTCTATTTAGGTTCTTCTGCCGTCAATATTCCTGAAATAAATAATTATGTCAGAACACATATTACTGGGTTGGGTGTTATTTACAAAACCTTCCTGCGGGCCCGGCATTTATTATTACCCTAGAAGCAGCTTGTACAGATACACGCTTTTATCATGTTTATGGCGCCTCATTTTTAATGGGCCTATTTCAGTGATTGTATGTCTGTTAAACTGAACTGAAAAAAGTGAAATAGTTGAATTAAATTGATGAATGACGCTATAAGTTCCATTGTTCCTTAGAAATTCTATGATTCCATATGAATTGCTGATCTAACTCCATTTAGCTTCTGAATTTAAGTGATTTGGTAACTAGAGGCTTGATAAAATCTGAGCTGCCTGGCCTTACATGCTATCAGTGTATGTAATATGGTGTAAAAATGAAACCCAGGGGGAAAAAAAGTACTTCAAAATCATCATGTGCTTCACAAAAGTAAACATATGCAAGTGACCGGAAATGCCAGACTCATTTTTCCCCATAGACTCAGTGTTAGACTAAAGCGTATGGTCATACGCTTTCGTAAATGGGAGTATTCAGTCATAGATATCTTAATAATAGCACTTTGTATTTGAAAACCTTTCTGTGCCTGGCTATTTATTTATCCTTCTGAACATCATTATACAAGACAGATATCAAAATTCAACAATTTATCAAATCAAGCCTCCACAAAGTTACCGAATCCCATGATCACAGTAGCTTCTTCCAGGCCCCTGCGTTTGGGAACGGAGATGTTGTTTGGAGTGGTGTTTCTAGTTGATTTGTTTCGAAAGGAAACCAATAAGAATACCTTAAGTGCATGATGGGAAGAGGCAATACAAGAATTTCTGAAGAGTTGTCATGTGGGTGTCGTCTCTCAATATCATGTTCTGCCTTTATGTTCGTTTATTTATAGGATCATATTTCTGATCTGCGATGTTTCCAAAACCATAGCACCTTTCGCTAACATGATCACTCACGTCAGCTTTCAAGGATGATTGTTGGAAGGAATTGGGGGGGGAGGGGGGGGGGGGGGGGGGGGGGGGTTCGTCTTGGAATCCCCGTGAGCAGTGGTGCAGCTACTAAGGGAACACAGGGTTCGTGCCCCCAATATTACTGAATGACCAAAATCGACTTTTAAAAAGTAAAAAGAGAGAGAGAGAGAGAGAGAGAGGCGAAGATGATATGAGACCCCTTCCATCTCCTCAGGTATATGGCCTTTTCTCTTCGTATCAATCCGCCCTGTAACCACCACCTCCTCCTCCTCCTCCTCCTCCTCCTCCTCCTCCTCCTCCTTCTTCTTCTTCTTCTTCTTCTTCTTCTTCTTCTTCTTCTTCTTCTTCTTCTTCTTCTTCTTCTTCTTCTTCTTCTTCTTCTTCTTCTTCTTCTTCTCTTCTTCTTCTTCTTCTCTTCTTCTTCTTCTTCTTCTTCTTCTTCTTCTTCTTCTTCTTCTTCTTCTTCTTCTTCTTCTTTCTTCTTCTCCTCCTCCTCCTCCTCCACCTCCTCCTTCTACTCATATTGCAATATGTGCACAGAGAATAATGTTTCTTGCACAAGTTCAAAGAACTGGTGTGGACCACACATCCCCAGCCAGTAGCGGTCTGCGGGAGGCATAGCTTTCGGCCCGGTGAATGGCGAGTGTCGATGACAAGGGCAACCCTCGGGCATGCAGCCCGCTGGTTGTCAACAGATATAGGGTACCCTAGACGCAGCGACGGGCGGGAGCCCATCAATACCAATTAGACCTGACAATTTATCACGGTTCCAAAATATTTTGATGATGACCTGCAATCGTAGAGATCCTCAAATCATCTCCAGTTTCCTTCTTTTCCCCTTTTTTTGAGGGGGGGGGGGGCTTTCCGAAAAAAGGGATCCCATTTCTACACTGCAATAAAAAAATATACATGTAGTATAGTACATCGTCTTTGGTAGTGATTGTTGATTCATCCATGGCAATGCGACGGAGCTCATATTTAGTTAGGTTGTTGACTCCGCAACAAGATAATCTCCAGAACAAGCAAATGAAATCAAATTTGCTTTGTACAAATACTGAAGTTATTCTCGCTCCGCAAGCAGAATAATTAGAGGCAGTAAACCGGTGTAACCATGGTTATCGTGCACAACGGTATCTCCTTGCTGCACCCCTTCTCTTCTCTTTCTTTCTTCCCCCACTCTTCCCGCCCCCCCCTCCTTTCTCTCTCACTCTTAGTTTCTCCGGACATTTTCTCTCTGCACTTGTGCACGTCTTCGTCTGAATTTCTGCCTGAATCTCTTCCTCTCTCTCTCTCTCTCTCTCTCTTCTTTCCCTCCTCCCCTCCCTCTCACGCTCTTTCTGGTCCAGTTTTTTATTTTTTTTTAATTTTTACGTAGCTTCACCGTTATGCTCATCAGAATCATCTCAGTAAATTCTACAAGAATTTAGGCCATTAAAGGGCCTAATAATTACGTTATCAAACTGATATTTCATTTTAATTAAATGTTTGCATTCTGACATGCAATTCATCCCATTTTTTTGGAAAAAAATTCCGAGAACTAATCTTCTTATTATCCTTTTCTCTCGCCCTTGCCATCCACCCCCTCCCCCTCCCCTCAATTATCTCACACTTACCCCTGCGGTAGTGGTCATTCCAGTTCCGGCAAACCAATAATATGTAAACAAAACATTTCGTGAATAACACATAAGTGTCACATCAAATTCATGTCAATGTCACATCGACATCATGTCGTACCAATGTCATTACAACGTTACCCGTGTCCCTATGTCATTTCAATGTCACTTCTACTCACAACACAGCTGGTGATTTTGCTATGTGGCGTATGTTTTGCTTTTCAATGGAGAAATGACAAGGGAAAGTTTAGAGGTTTCATCAGCTGTTCGAGTTGTTGTTAACGACTCTAGTTATTTGTAATTTTGTTAGGTGTGAATGATGATTTAACTAGGTTGCTTAAAAGGAGGACATCCTGCAGCACACTTTGGCGCAGAAAAGAACCGTGAAATTTTTAAACGTTAAAGTACACATTCAAAGAAAATCACAAATATGATAAATAATGTATCACTAGAAACTGGCAAGTTAACAGATAGCAATCGTATCAGTTTAAAGTCAACTACATATCAGGTAATTAAACAATAATACAAATAAAACTACCTCCCAGCATCTGCGATATACAAGCGCTTCGCCAAAAAAATAACAATGTTTCAATGACGTCAATAAAGGGAACAATCCTGTCCAAGCAGACGACGTCCCATAAAGAATGACATAAGTTCAGTGCAGTTATTTCTCAAATTATAAAGAATTTAGTGTATTCAAACGTGCCCATATTTCACACCATTCTAAAATGGGAATGAAACAGATTCTGATTACTGAAATCTTTTTTTTGGGTAAATATATAGGATGAGGGTTAATGAACAATCAAAGAAACCACACTTTCAAATTGAAAAGCCCGCTGAATGATTGCAAGGACGGTATTTATCCCCCATTCAACGCCGAACGTCCAGCGGTGTATGCAGCTGTGAATGCAATGGCGTCTATTTTGTTTACAAGCAACTGATTCCTTTATTCTTGTAACGCTTCATTTTCCATCCAAATAAACCCATGCACGGGGTTTAGAGTGAGGCAATATATGGATTAAACATAATAGACTAATGCTAGAGAAGTGAAATAACTGAAGAGAAGATGACAAAACAGGCACTGAAAATATGTGAGATGTTATGGGACATCGTCTGCTTGTGCAATTAACGTCCTCTCTTTGACGTCACACATTTCAGCGGCTTTCGGAGAGCTGTTCAGGTGCTATGTCGGGGCTGTATTTTAGCAATTTGTAATTGATAATAATCATTACTTCGAACGTTTGCAAGCGTCGAATTTTGACAAACTTGTCCGGTCTAAGCTTCACCTACGCAATAATGAAACTTAAGTCAGTTTTAAAAATCAATGAATATCTACTTTAAATAAAAAATGAACCTCTTTTTTCCTGACGTTCGTTGTTGCCGATTTTGGCGTGACAAACTGACAATAAATATTTTGGCCTACCAATAGTCGATATCAAAGCTTTAAGGGAACCTGCGACTATTACAATATGATCTGCACATTCTGATTACCATTGTAAAGATTTAATTTCTTAGAATAAAAACATAGTTATTAAAAAAATGTCATTGATAATATAACCAGGATTTTCGTTGGCCTTGGCTTTTGTTTTCATCCCTTTCTGAAATCCCCCTACGCTGCTTGGATTTTTAAATCTAAATACTTTCTCGAAGTTGTTATTATGTTCGGAAGATGAACAGTTTGGACCACTTATCGTTGCGGCATTTCAAAGTTACTGTAACCGACTTTTCATTTCAACAGAAGCACGTCTGGATAAATTATATTCGCAACGTTTCTGCATATGAATATACACTATTTTGCACTTAGAATATTATACACTTCAGTTCAAAGTAAGATCACGAATTTTATCACAGAAATGTATTGCAAGCAAAACACGAAGTTCCTCTTAGCCTCGCCCCAGCCAGTCACCCAGTTCATCTTCCCTCTCCACCCCGCTAGCCACCCCTGGGAACTTTTCTCCTTCTCGGGTGTTTATTCGAGGATTTTTGCGGACTAAAATACTCGGCAAATTTGTCGCCCCTCTCTGATTTCGTTCAGCGCTCCATATCGGGTTAAGAGCCCCGTATTACCTGCTTAGAGACTCCACTGGGAGGTGAAAATTTACTCTTTGAGAGGAGAAAAAATTGTGCCTTAAAACGTTCCCCTTGCCACTTGGCAGGTACAGGAGGCAATAAAGATTTTGCTCAGGAGATATTCCAATATGTGGTTTTACACTTTTAAACAATTTTTAAAAGACTTAATGCGCGGAATGCAGTTTCAAAGATGTTTCGAATTATTTTCATTTGATTTGACTTATTCATTCTGCACTCATGGGTTGGACTGCCTTTGTCATCTGCATTTACTGGGATTACATGCCAAAATATTGCACATACAAATATTATATTACAACCATCAATACATAAATAAATGAGTGAATAGATATAGATTTGGACGCAGTTTAGAAAATATAAGTCGTTGGAAGTAAGATTTGCCATTTACTGCCTGATAATGTTAGAAATATAGCTAAACGCATCCACTGAAAGTAGTGATACACTTAAAATGCCTCTAAAGCCCATATCTGGTAACATATGTCAAGAATTCGAGAAATGTCTGTAACCGTTATCCATTTACCTCACCTGGGTTGAGTGTGGCAAATGTAGATTAATATTTCGCCAAAGTCCGGTGACGTACCCACTAGATTCCAACATCTCTACACAAACAAGTTAGGTCACGGTCTTTTTCACACTCATTTTCACAGAGTAACGGAACCTTTATCAAATTTTGCGTTTTCTTTCTCTTAAAACATATTAAAAATCCATTTAAAAGAGTGCATACAAATACAATTCTAAATATGAGTACGTATTAAGGATTACATCTGTTTCGGGCCAGAAACTCATAACACTTTAACACAGTATAGTATCCAGTGTGAACTGCAACAGGGATCATTTCAACAAGTAACAAGTAACAGAGTTATCGCCATTTGGCTCTCAACACTATCTCTCCGTTAACCCATTGCCTACTGGAACCGGGTGGTTCCTGTATTACGCCTATGTGAATAACAAAATTCAGTAGTCAACGGGTTAACCGACATTCACCATCAGTATCTCACCCCACCCTTCTCTCCCTTACTATTTTACTCCATGTTTATCTTCTATTCTCTCCCCTCCATCTCCCTTCTTTTTATTTACCCTCTCTCTCTCTCTCTCTCTCTGTCCACCCTATTTCTGTATTCACCATGTTCACTCGACTTCTTCATTTCTACCGCTCATCCTATACCCATATTTTTCATTTTTGTAATGTAGATGTAAAATCGAAATTCTGTACTATATATAGCCATTATTGACGTAATTATATTTATTTTCCCCACCGATACGTTCTAACACGTACCGACATCTCCACCCTCTCCCCTCCTCCCCCCCCCCCCCCCAATCATTTTGTACCTTACTCCACCCCGATCCCGACCCACTCCTATTATATTCTACTCTACTCCTCCTCCAAAACACTTTCTTACAGTTTTCATACCGGGTTGTTTATGTACTTCACAACCAACCCATAACAAGTTGATATTTTTTACCCATCTCAAAGGAATATACCTTAAGCTTTTTCAAGAATTCCTCACGGATGGTGCTAGTTTCAGCTTGCAAAACGCCAATCAAACAGACAAATTGTCCGTATATTATTCTTGTTTCGACCCCAGAGGCATATAGCCTAGCTCCAAGCCAGTACGATTACCTTGCGATCTGGTTTGAACTGAGCAAGAATAATAATCATTATTTAAAATTGATATGTTTACCGATAATTAGTATAAAATAATACAGGAATGAATTATAAACAGCAAATAAATGTGATTACATAATATTTCCGGAATATCAGGAAAACAAATAAGTGTTAAAAGTAATACAAATAACGAAGTTTGTCATATTAAAGATACAATACAATTTGTACATCACCATTTTTATGGTTTTTTCTGCACAATCGTGTAGAGATACGTTTACGATAATCTATGAGAATCTTGAAATAGATTATTGACTTTGTTTACCATGCAAGAATCGGAGGAAACGGTGGTGTTTTGTTGATATTGTAAAAAGGGCTATATTCGCCTTAGTTATCTGCAAGTGTGACTGTCTTGTCTCTCTCTTTTTCTTTATTACGGAAATAAACAGATAAACATTCCTTTATATCTGCAAAGCATGTAATACATGTTTACAAAGCTATCTGCCCTTCGTCAACATGGTCAAGTGAATAAAGCAGTGGAATCCTTGCAGCGCCAGTGAGGTTCGGCTATGATCACCCGAACACACAAAGAAAAAAAAAACGGTTATTGAAATAAAAACAAACAAACAAACAAACAAACAAACAAACAAACAAGAAGACGTAACAAAACACGAAAGCAAAAGAAGAAAAAAAAAAAGGTTATATTTTTGTTTTCCCTTTGAACTATTGCGACGTGACAACATGAAACGCCAACCACCTCCAAAGTGGTACAGAAAATTTATGAATATGTCAGATTAATCGTGGAATCAGAATCCCTTGGGCACATTAAGCAGGGAAATGAAACTTACATTTCCCTGCATTAAGTAACAGAAATATGGTGATTTGCTGTAGCTTTTACCGACTGGGTAAGTTTTGTTGTATTGCTGCTGGTTTTTATCTTGAATTTGTAAATGACGTATTTTTGGGCATCATTTTGTTGTAAACGGAGCAACGTTCTCGTATCAAGTTACACATTCATAAAGGTAAAACAAAATAAAAATAAAATAAAATTGTAGTTTTAAACGGAGGGGAAAATTTGCCCCCCCCAAGAGCACATGAGACACCCCACCCCTGAGCAGAATAAGACGATTCTATATTTTGTTTTGTGTTATTATTTGGATTCGTAAAGGTAAAAAAAGCTGAAAAAGAGAGAGGGGGCGGGGGGGGGGGGAACCTTGTCCCAAACTTCATTTGAGCCGGGTTTAATTACTCCGGCTCCCCTCCCATTTGGAGTATCTGGCCATAAAACAAAAATATCTTTTCTTGCTGTTGACACGTTCGTAATATTTGTATTCACTTTGATCCACTTCCAAACAAAGACATTATATATATATATATGCGTTCGTAAAAGTCCAAACTTGATGGCTTCGGAGGGGGTAACTTTGCCCCCCTGTGGTCCGGAACTCCGCCCACCATGAGGAGCATGGGACCACATAATGGCCATGCCACCTGTCAAACGGCCCTGCTTCAACACCGATTGAGTGAAACATTGACACTCGCTTGGAGCAAGAGATATGCGGAATATTATTTATTCACTCCTGCCATAATGTTGATTCTAAGAGCGGAGAAAGGGTATCGACTTAGTGCTTTGAGGTCTCCCTAGAGCCCCTGTAACAACCCTCACCCATCGCACTTGAATACAGGTGAACTTTCCGCAAATGCCCGTGAACTGTGGAGTATAGCAAGAACCGTGACAACTAAAATATAACCCGAGTACTTTAGGTTTCCATATAGGTTTCTTCATTACCCCTTCTCCTTTAAAAAAAAAAAAAAAAATCTTTCAACAGCCACAAGTCGAACTTCTTGCCATTTACTTCCGTAAACAGCTGAAAAGTAGCCTCTTTTGAAACAGTAAATGTCACTTCTGAAGATTTTTTATTTCACTGCATCGGATAAGTGTATGAAATCATGTTTTCCTATTCTCTGCCAAAAGGAGAATCGTTCGGGGGAAAAAAAAAAAAATAAATATATATATATATCTATCTATCTATCTATAAACCATTTTACATAATGTGTTATAAAGCGATCGCATAAAGTGCAAAAAACAGCGGGCGATTATCTGTGATAAATTTTGTTCATATTACAAGGATATTACAATTGACTTTTAGTGATTCTCCAGTGTAGTTTCAATCCTATGATATAGTTTCAATCCTATAATATAGTTTCAATCCTATGATATCACTCTGCAAACACATAACAGCTACTGAATAATATTTTTATTTTCATCAGACTGCTGCACACATGCATCTAAATTATGCAGTAGCGTCTCGTGCCCCCCCCTTTTTTTTACCAATACAAATACAATATAAATTTGAAGGGGAAAATGGTACAAAATAAAAACTAAAAATGATTTTATACAGAAACATATAAATAACATAGAATAATTACTGATTGTAGGGTGCGAAAATAGACATTAATATATCTTAGCAAGATTAACAGAGTTACTAATCAGCATGCTTTGGAGTGTGGGAGAGTATTGGCGGGATGGGGAAAATCATAGCAAGATTAACAGAGTTGTTTATCAAGCATAATTATTTTGAAGGGAAATATTGTTACGACTTTATTAATGTTCACACGATGGGAGCTAAACTTTAAGTTTCGCTTGTAGTTTCAAAACTTTAAGTTAACTTGTAGTTATCTTGTAGTTTCAGCCCGTATGAACGGACTCGTGGTTTCGAAACTTTAAGTTTACTTGTAGTTCTATTGTTTGAATTCGAGTGTGGGAGCGAATTTCGTTCAGTTTAACAAAGTTTATTTCATGGTCATGTTTAAATCAAGGTGACTTGGGAGTATCTCTCCAACCCAACACATTGTAGTCCATTGGCAATTCAGAGACGAATAAAGTAATACCGCGTGTTGTGGTGGAGAGGGGGCGGGAAAGAGAGGGGAAGAGATGGAGAAAATCAAGGAAGGAGGGAGAGGAAGAGAGGAAGAGAGGAAGAGAGGATGAGAGGAAGAGAGAGAGAGAGAGAGAGGGGGGGGGGGGTCGAATCCATAGGAAGGAAGGTAAACATAAATGTATATAATAGTAAATAAGAGAACTCGAAACAATGAAAATTAATGACCAGAGGTGCATGTGGCACCCAGAAAGAGGGGATGGAGAGAGAGAGAGGGAGGGGAAGAGAAGGGGGGGGGGGTGGAAAGAGCGTGAAGAGAGAGAGAGTATAGGAGAGACAGGACAGAGATAGAGAGATAGAGAGAGGGGGAGGGAGGGAGGGAGGGAGGGAGAGAGGGGGTGGAAAGAGCGTGGAGAGAGAGTATAGGAGAGACAGGACAGAGATAGAGAGATAGAGAGAGCGGGAGGGAGGGAGAGAGAGGAGAGAGAGGGGTGGAAAGAAAGGGGAGAGAAAGGATACAGTGAGATAAAGAGAGACGGAGAGAGGGGGAGAAAGGGAGAGAGAGAGGGGGTGGAAAGAGCGTGGAGAGAGAGTATAGGAGAGACAGGATAGAGATAGTAAGATAGAGAGGGAGGGAGGGAGGGAGGGAGAGAGAAGAAATAGAGGGAGAGAGAGAGAGAGGAGGGAGAGGGTAGGAAAGAACGGGGAGAGTCTCGGAGAGAAAGGATACAGAGAGATAAAGAGAGAGGGAGAGAGAGAGAGAGAGAGAGAGAGAGAGACGAGGGAAAAGATGAACACGTAGAACATGTACAGATGTAGGGGTGATAATGGTAAGCATGGAAGAGCAACGAAAGAAATAAAAACAGAACAATATGGAACCATAGAGCCAGTCATACAAAATAAGAGTGACCCAAATTGCAACTTTCAACACCCTCTCCGCCAAACGTCACATTACGACATTATACCTAAATTTCCACCAGGGAAAGTTACATTTCCCTGATTTCACACATCTAAAAAACGAATTTTGTTTCGTTCACGCAAATGTAATTTTCTACAATCCAAACAGGTGCCGAAATTCTATAAAGTGCAGTACACATTAACTAAATGAAACCAAGATGTGTAACCACGGTTACTGGGAATAAAGCCTATTATTTGAAACAGTAAAAGTATAAAACACGTATTGTATAGATTCTCTCACTTGCACGCTTCACTTATTTTCATTCTCTATCATAAGGTGCACATTTTCTTTACGAAATATGCAAAGTTCATTTATTTTTTCTCAGAATACATAAGTTCGGTAATGACGAAATAACTGTTGATATATTTAATGGTAAAACAAAAATTATTTTACTGAATGACAGATGTATACATTCTTTCAATAAAAGGGAAACTTTATTTGGATATTACTACCTCAGAATAAAGAAAATAACCGTAACAAACATTCCCCCCCATACTGTAGTACATGTACGTGTATATCCAATAATCTTTTGAACATTAAATCTATTTTTGCACATTTGAGTTTTTTATTAAGCAATGCATGCCACAACATTTCAACATTTGGCCTTTATACTGATGGTTTGGCTGTTCTATAGTATGTCGTAATCGCTGAACTACATCTATAAACGTAATTATGATTATCACCACCATCATCAACCATACTTCTCCTTATAATACCATCAGAATAATATCCAAAATGCTTGCATTTCATAATTTCTATTTTACTAAAAAAAAAAACCCACCTCAACATTATTATAGTTGATAATTTCCCTTCTTTTATAACAGACCATCACGATTTCAATTTCTCCCCCTTTCTCTCATAAAAATTTCATAATTCAATACACCAATACGTTTGACACCCTTTCGTTTTTTTTTACGCGAATAATCTGTCGCGAGCCATCAAACTCCGCACGGTGTCTCCATTTCTGAATTTAATGACAAACGTCGTCACAAATTGCTTGTGACAAGTATCTGTTTATTGAGCCGGTGTGACTTCCATTTTTTTTCTTCTTCCTTTTAACATCTAAATGCAGCAAATGATATGGGCGGTTATTTCGATTTGACGGCTTTGTTGCGATGATGACGAATTTGACAATTGTCAGCAGCAGACGTGCTGCGTATACACTGTAATTTATATCTCTTTATTGGGGAAGATTTTGATTTTGTTGTGTAGATTTGTTGAAGTCGCCGCAGTGGCGGTTCCAGGCTTCGAAGATGGAACGTGAAAGATTTTTGGGAGTCTCGAATTGTGAGGCCTATCTTTCAGTTTCATAGTTCTCTCATTATTCTTTGGTATATTCAAGAAATTGATAACTTAACAGGGGATTTGGGGGGCGGGCAGTGGCGGATTTAGGGGGGGGGCACATTCGGCCCGTGTCCCCCCCTTTGAAAGAAAAGTATGCATTTTGGGCCCCTTTTTTCGATTGTTGCCTCCTTTTAGAACGAAAACCCTTTTGTTTTCGAGAGCTGGCGAGACCCAAAAATACGGGTCTCCCTTTTCCAAAAGTTGACAAACCTGCATTTGTGTGCCCCCTCTTATACAAAATCCTGGATCCGCCCCTGGCGGGGGGGGGGGGATGCCATCAAGACAGCCACGAGTGTCGTATATACCCACTGCATGGTTTCTTGACTTTCGACAGCCTTCATACTGAACATGGGTGGAGGGGCCCGATGCTGGATACGCCCTTCTAATTAGCCCTTCTAAAAATACTTTAGAAGGGGCAATTACAAACATGACCAATACATCGGCCTAGAAGGTTAAAAGAGTATTATTATGTTCACGTACGCTTATCCGAGGCGTAACGTTGGCGTAGGCATCATCAGGGGCACCTGTCTTGCGAGGTGGATGAAATCGATTAGGCAGGGGGCTTACATAGGAGGGGTCCCATCATCTTCTTTTCACGTTCCAAGTTCGATATGGAGAGGTGGGGGGGGCACCTGTCCCATGCGCCCGGTAGGTACGCCACTGAGTTTAATCATGTTAATTCTCAGAAAACTTACAAGGAGTTGTGGCTTTGGAGGGGGGGGGTCCTTTCTACGCGCATATTGCTTGTATAAATTATGGAAGGGGGAGGGGGAGGGGGAGGGGGAGGGGTGGGGTGACCCTCCGGGGCGCAATGTGGATTTATTCTTGATTTAAATGGGGGGGGGGGGACGTGCCTCTCCTGGATCTACCACTCTCTCTGTCATACCTCTTCAATAATTGTTTGTTGAATCCGTGGGTGAGGGTCGACGACCTTTGATCAAGACGGTGCTCCTTCAAATCAGTCAAATTTGAGATCTTTCCTTTCAAAAACTAATCCACTGTTCATATAGCTAGCATACAATGTGAGTCAATAACGTACGTAAGAAGTATATCAACTTTCAAAATGTAACATAAAAACAGAAATGAAAAAAAAAAAGTTGTAAAGAATTCTTTTATCCCATTCCAATAATCTAATTTCTTACGTATTCTACACTACACTATACATGAATAGCAACAGATGACGATGATTACAAAAAAATAATTTCGAAAATTTGCGTTTTCAGACTCCTGTCAATTAAATAGTTGGATTTCTAGGATCAGTAATATTGAGCCCGAGTCATGCATGTTCTTTTCTTTTGTTTAAAAGCGTTATGAAATATACTGTGTATAGTTTCCATCCATCCATTGAAGTGGCTTGTCAGAATCTGACGTTGCCTATCAGAATGATCATGATGATTGTGTTCTTCTTTGATGTCAAGGGACCTTGTGCCAGTTCCAGTGCCAGAATAGGCAAATGAGCTATAACAACCAATGTATCAGATCTGGGCCCCGTTTCATGAAACTTGTTACCAATAACAAGCTACAATAATTGTTATAAGCCACTGAAATCCTTGAAGCTGATTGGCTAGGAGCAAATCTGTCATAGGAATGTGGCAGTTGTTACTGATAAAAAGTTTTATGAAACGGGGCCCAGTATTAATCCAATGAGAAATACGAATCTCAAATGCCCACACTTTATTGTCAGCGCTCATATTAATGTCTGGCTCGCATTGAGGCGAGCTAGACATCAATATGGCTGGCTCGCATTGAGGCGTCATTTGCTGATTTTAGGACGGCGTCAGTGACTGATAAGGTATTTTGTGCGTCATGAAAGAGTGATATCGCTTAAAAAATTGAAAAACAAACAACAAAACAACAACAACAAAAAAAAAACACACACACAAAAACAGTGCAAACGGTGCAAACAATATCTGTTAATAGCTGGCGTATGGGTAAATTTTCTTCACGGGCTCAATTGGCGCAGGTGCTGACGCAATCGAAATGACGCTTCGTGTGAGCCGTGTGAGCCAGGCTTAAGAATTTCACAAAAGTTTGAATCCTCTACGACAGCGTTGCCACCGAACAACGAATTACCTACAGCCATTATTATGGGGAAATTCATGCTCCACCTATTATTTGGCTCACAAATCTGCAAATCAAGCCAATTTTTCACCCTGATGTTAATTATGTGCATCTCAGGTCAATGATATAATATAATTAGCATCGGGATGTTCTGCATTGCCGAATTCACTTCTTATTATTGATAAGATCACGTGACTAATGTGGAAGTAATAATCCATGCAGAGAGATGTTAATGGGATCGAACAATCCCGGAAGCACCCTTTTAAAGAATGAATATAGCGGTGATAATCCCGCAAAATTAATGTTGCAACTCTCTTAAATTTCGTTGAAGATTTCCTAATCATTAAGGGTTGAAAAGTTTCTTTTGTTGTCTGTGCTGATGAAGTATAAAGAAAAGGAAAGGGTCAAGATAATACTAAAAATCGGTTCACCGTACACATCACATACTAAAACACATAAAACTTTCATGTCTTACAGAAAATGGCACAGTAGCAGTACAGATAACTCTTGAAAAAAGGGTGCAAATTTGAACCTTAAAATAATAATGCAACGTGCACTCTTGACAAAGCCTGACTGACTTACTTATGAGGGTGCAGCATAAAACATAAAGAGAGGCACATGTGGACGTTCAGTATGATTAGGGTGTAGAATGTATTCAATACCAGCAGCTCTAAAATAGGCTGCCAAATTGGCAAATGTGCGGGACGATCGCAACCTGACTTTGCACCCACGGGGGTGCTGTTATAGTACCTGTATAGGCAGATAGGGTACAAATCCGAACCCTTACACTTTGCTTTATCTATCTTTAAACTGACTTTTTATTTTATTTTGTGTAAATGTCGTCGAAGGAATTATCAGCAATGTCGTAATTAACATGATTAAATGATTAAAGAAAATTCATATCACTTGATCACAAAGATGGCGCCGAGTCACTCTGTCTTTTCCATGTTATTATGACACTTTCTATCATTATACATGGTCTTTTGAATGTTTTACGTGTGATGCTTGACTGGTTCAATTCCCATCGGTTGCTTTGTAAATGTTTGACGCGGTGATGACACAATGATCCTATGCCACCCTGTGATATCTGTACACTTCCCATCACTCTCGCATCGGGAATCTCGACAATCAAATTATGGAGAAAATCAAGTAAATACGTCTCCGGTGAGATCATTCTATAGGCTTATTCGCTCAGGTCTATCGATCCAGTGGCGTTACATCTATCTTCACGGGATTGTGAAACAAAAGAAAGCTGGATGTGAAAGATATTGATTAAAAAGAAAGAAAACTACCTCTTGGTGCTACAACCATCCTTGGTCATGCCTCAAGATTGACGAAAAATGTCGGCAAATTTAATTAAAAAGATTGGGAGAAATAAAACTGTTCTGAAAGTAAAATTGGCATGGTGTCTTGGAGAGTAAAGAAAAATATAAAGAGAAAAAGAGAAGGAAAAAAGGGAAAGAAAAGAAGGATAAAGACACAAATGGATAGAAAGAGGGAAAGAAAGATGCACCATAAGTGAGTGAGAGAGAGAGAGAGAGAGAGAGAGAAAGACAGTGAGAGGAGGATGACTGTGTGCGTGTTTATATGGGTGAAAGTGTGTGTGTGAGAGGGTTCCATGACATTTGCTCCTGCGACAATTGCTCCGGTCTAACTTTGCCATGTTAATCCTAAACCTAAACCTAACCCTAACCCTAACCCTAATCCTAATCTGCACATTGTCCTTGACAAAAAACCAAATCGTGAACTTGACCTTAACCTTTGACCTTTCGAGATATGGACGGAGGAGCAAATGTCACAGGAGCAAATGTCGGGTCACCGTGTGAGAGAGAGGGGGGGGGGGGGGAGGGGAAGGGGAAAGGGGGGGGGGGGGGGGGGGTGCAGAAAGTGAAAGAAAGAATAATACAACTATACTTTATTCATTTGAATAGAAATCAAGATTGTAATCAGTAGGAGGGCACTAATGGGAGCGCGTTGAAAGTAACATGGGGAAGGAGCTCAATCATAATCTTTGGAAAAAGTTGCCGTGGCAGGTGGTGCGATATTCATCGAATAGGTCAACATTTCTGCACCAATCGTGCCAATGAAAGAAAGGGAATCGTTCAATTTACTTCGCTTAAAGGTCTATGATTTCCTATACATTATTTACGACGGGAAACAGGTTTATATACTATACCACGTCAATCACGTCAATCACGTTATACTAGTAAGTGAAACCTACAATTCATTATACCAGAGAGGATATGCAAACGGTCAATCCGGAACTCTGGAAAAGTTTGTGTTAACATTTCACAAGGAGTTTGTGTCAGTGTACATCATTGTCCACTACTATGTTAACCCGTGGACTACTGAATCATCTTATTCCCCATAGGCTGATGCATGAACCATCCGGTTCCTGTATAGGTTGCGGGTTAATATTCTACAGCAACTGCCGCAGGATGTTGAAACCATATTGCAACAGTTGCCTATAAATCGAACAATAAATGTTTGTTGTTGTTTATTATTCTTTATTTTCGTTATTTATCCTCCGTATAATCTTCATAATTGTTTTTCATGCCATATGTACTTCTTATGATGATGATGATGTTTAACATGTCTACATCTACTGTAGCTACTGCTTCTATACCTTTTTACAAGTATCTCCTTGGTTTAATCTTTATTTTTTATTTTTTTAAAATTTATTTCCACATGTGGGATGGATTACCCTTTGTTCAATTTCAGTTGGTTTAATTACACACGTTTAAAATCTCATACTGGCGATTTCATACTGGCGATTTCAAAGAAGATCTTCTACTTTGATCATGTTGATTAGAACAGAGTATACATGTAGCAAAAATGTATTAAAGTCATTTAAAACTTATCTTGACTGAATCTTTCGAACGTGTGATCCAAATAATATGAAATTAAACTATATTTATTGCCACCGAAGACTTTTCCCCTCGAAATTATCACTTTAATAAGTCGAGATCATGTTGAAGGTCATGTCATTGACACGGTTGATAGACAATAACACAATTCAGAACAAGCTTAACAAATCTAGTTTCGATACGCAAATTGCATTTAAAGTGCCTATCTCTCTGCCCATCAGAGTTGGTCCTCTGTGGAGCAGAAAGGCAAACGTTTCCAATACCTCCGAGACGCCGTTACACTAACATCCAATACCCTTTTAGATGGTGATCTCCGAATAATTCCATCCTCATCTGTCGACGCGCTCCAGTTTGTAAACCTTCATCAAATTGGGCACGTGAGTTGATTGCTAACTTCAGCCTTCACCCCCGCGCATTAAAGCGCGTAATTGTATGCATTCAATGGTGATGACACGGGATGGAATTAATCGCCATGATTTCTGATGAGTGTTGGGAGCAGGGCTCATCTTTGGTGACAGATCCTTATGAGATAGTTAAATTGCACTTTGGGGTTAATAGACGGTGTTAAAAAATTCGAGACAAAAACACCAGCCTGCGCTCGCTGAACTCAGATAAGTTCACGAGTGTTTGCGCCTATATTCTGTTCGTTTCAGCAAACATGAAATTGAAGAAGTTATAAAACACCGTCTTACATGACTGTGTCCAGTTTGGATCTAATTTCCGGAACTGGAGACAGGGGGAGGGGGGGGGGGGGACAAAATGACACGCGCCCCCACCATTTGTTATCTCTATAATAAATACATAAATCATAAACCTACTTGCATATACTTTTACTCACCAGGGCCCCGTTGCATAAAACTTACCATTAACGGTAACTTTGCCATCAATGGTAACTCCCATGGAAACCTTGATTTTGATTTGATGTTGAGTGATGTTACCATGGTAGTTACCATTGATAGCAGAGTTACCATTAATGGTAAGTTTTATGCAACGGGGCCCAGAGCCTCACATTTCTCTTGCAACACAGGAGTAGCGTGTAAATCCAGTAAACTTCTAAACTAAATAATCGAGCTATAGCGGAACTCCACTTTCGCCGTTAAAATATTCAAGCAGTGTATTCTTTTGTAATATTACGTAATCGCAAAAAAAAAAAAATTGGCTAGAAGTATTATAATGACAAAAAACAACAACAAAATCATTTTAAGTGGTAATCTACATGAAATTTATGCACTCGAAAATTTCATGATTTTCAAAACTCCCACATGCACAACTGTCGTCACATCTACGGCTTCACATAGCTTCTCCAAAAATGAGAAAAGAACCCCTCTGGGACGCCAGTAGTTTAGGTTATGTGACCCATGACAGGATTGATTTAACCCAGGGCTACATACCTACAGTACTGAGGGAAGTATATACTCGTAACAACAGGCATGACAGGACACCTCTTCAAATTCACAGAACATTCAAGAAACATTCTCGGCGGCGGATCCATGATTCATTAACGGGGGGGGGGGGGGGTGCAAATGTTTCTGTCAAGAAAATTGGGTCGATTCGATAGTATTATCAGCCTACAGGACCACCAACATTACACCCCACCCAGCTAGCAGGCACCCCAAAGAATCAATGTATACACATACTCTCTGTTGTAGGACAGGATGTACATTTCGTCTCTTTTTATCAGTTTCTGATCACGCCACTTAAAATACCGCAGTCCACATCAATACGATTAAAACGTCGTTTAACCATAACATATTTTTAGCAGAAGTTATGTTTATCATACCCCATCCCATTGACTTAATGCTCTCTCAGTTCCTCAGCAGTGTAAGATGTAATTCTAGTGATGTTATCCAGTGATGTTATCAACGAAATCTTCACAAGGAGAACATACCCTTGACCTTTACCCACTTGTATACGGATAATGCTATAATCGAAATATGATGAATTGTTGTGAAGTGCGATTTACGAGGGATCTAACTCGGTGCAACGAAAGAGGTCTTATTTGACAATGTTTAGAGATCTAGAATGCAAAAATGGCGTTACTTGAAAATGGGTCCAAAAGACTTGGTTCAATGATGGGGTTTTGGTTAATAGTTTGACGCTTATGAAAGTTTACACGAAAGATCTTACTCACTCTCTGCCTGTTTGTTTGTTTGTTTGTTTTTCGTTTTTTTTGTTGTTTTTTTTGTTCGTTTTCCCACTGACTATATTTTGTATTTTCACAGGTCATTGGGTATATAATGACATTATAAGAATAAGGAAAAAGAAAAAAAAAGAAAAGAAAAATAAATCAAAAGGTTGCAAAATTTATATTAAAGACACTAGCCTATATACCAACGGACCAGAATATCATAATCTCAAATCTGATGTGGCTACATGAAAATAATTCTAATGCGTCTGTTTGCTTAGCCCTCTTTATTCATCTCTCTCTCTCTCTCTCTCTCTCTCTCTCTCCTCTTTTCAATCTCATTGTTAATATCCACAGGTGGTTGTTCCACAAGCAAGAGTGAAGAAACACTGAACAATACCAAGTAAGTTCCTCTCAAACATGCTGCATTGTATTACTTTAAAATCTGTAAGTCAATCTTCAATGACATCAAGCATTGTAATTTCGAAGTATTGTTGCTGTAAAAGTTGAATGAAATTGCAATTTCTTTGATTCTTCAGGGGGAAAAAAATATATGCACTTTGTAATTCTCGAAGCATTGGTGTGAACATTATTGTGCTTTTCTTTGATGAGATCGACCATACCGAATCTGTGTTAGTCCTGACGAGACAATCATTTACTCTTTTGTTTATGATAAACAGATTTTACACAAAAAAAACGCAACAAAAACTATTTGACCAATTAAAGGCTGACTATAGGCAGCAACAGCAGCTATACCCAGTGTTATGAATTATAGACAAATAGTAGAGGGTTAAGATACTAGGCAGAAAGAGGTATTTTAAAATGGCAGGTGACCGTGCTATATTAAATAATTTTCCGATGCACCCACATTCCATGGCAGTGATTTGTCTAAAAGAAAAACAACATATATATTCTTGATTTGGAAACATCATTTTGAGAATATTTGAGGAAAATGTACTAACAGAAAGAAAATCAATCGAAATATGATGACATGGTGCTTCTATAGTATCACAATGTGCAAACTCCAGGTCGAACTTAGTTGTAACCAGTAACAAGGAGTTATCAGTGGTAAGTCCTTGGCCAGTTGGTTGTAACTATTGACCTATCGATGATCGAAAACACCTTAAAGTGTTGTTGTTTTTTCTTTACACCTTGTATAATTAAGATTAGTATAATTGTGTGAAAATAGTAGGAAAATGGGAAAAGAAATTCTCGCACACGGGTGTGCTGATTGAATAGCGGCCTTAAAATAACATTCACGAAATCGTGCAGTGAATAAATTATGTTCACAATGGCATAACATAAAAATGTGGCTCACGCACACTAGAATAGAGAACAGATTATCAAAAGATTACCGTTTACATTGAGTGCTACACGATTTGGCTCATGTTGATAATTACCTATTTGCGACCGTGTATACAGTCACTTTCCTTGACCAAACTACGGATCTTTTGGACTACTTTCTTACAAATAGACGCACCAAGCTATCACACGTCGAGAAATTGTCATCAATAATTTTCTAACAATATTCTTTAGAAGAGCACGAACTTAGCACCAAGCCTGTTGTTCCGAGGTCAATTTTTTTGCAACACAAAATAATTATAGACCCTAGAAATTTGTTTCCTCTCTTACCTTCAAGCAGAGCTCGCGGCATGGAGGCAGTGCTTGCGAGCTCTTACGCGGGCAGGCCGGGACGAAAGCAGAACAGAGTAGGGGTCGAATGTATGCTGAGCACCCAGTCTCGATAACTTGTTCCCACTTCTTCAAGCTTGACTTGGCCGATTTCTGGCTGTCTTGCCCGAAGATGTTCGGGAAGACTGTCCTTTCGTAAGGTAGTCCCACGTCCTTGCACTGCGGTGTCTTGATCCGCTGACAGCGCTGCTGCTGCTGTCGATCGCGTCTCGCCGCCGAAGTTTCGGGGGCACTGGTGAGAAGAACTCCGGCCGCGACCAGCACAGCGAAAAATGTCGAAAATCCCATGATTTATGCGACTGTTTCTATCAAAATCATCCAAGCGGTATAAAGAAAATCTTTGTCGAACAATGTCTGCGATGAAGGTAATCTGACAACAGTTCACACTTTTAACTGCTCTTATTTGAACACTTGCGAACGCAGTTTGATAATCAAACACAAAAACAATGTGATAATGTTTACTCAATTCTAGTCAGCTACTACCTGGGTAAATCGAGTACCAAACATAGAAATGATGTCTTATCCAACCTTGACAGGGCCTGTGCTCTGCAAAATCGCTAACGGAAGATATATCTTTCCAGAAACAAGGTTTGAGAGCTCCTGGCATGAACCAGTCCAAGTTGAAGAATAAAATCACCTGTCGCGAGCGAAAGTAGCTCCGTAATTGGTCCTAACTTTCCCGAGCGCCAGTTCACAAATTCTCACAAATTATTTCATCGTCTGCAATTTATGACAGAGTGCGCACGCAAGCGATCCGAATGACGGAGCGTCGCGAGCGAACGGTCGGCGACACCGTAAGTACGAGACGAGAGCGACGCGCGCACAAAAATGAAGAAGAAGAAAAAAAGTTCTGAAATCATAATCCGATATTGAAATACGAATCTCAGGGACGTTCACATCATGCATTAATTTCAATTTGCGAAGCGAAACGATTGTGTATTCTAGCGGACAGGGAATCCATACGAGGTCGTCTATTTGCAGAGGGGGATCAAGAAACTGACGACGTAATAATAGCTCCTCCGTCTCACAAATGACCCTAATTTCCCCGATTCGACAAAGGAGCAGCAGAAGAAATTAAATTGGCAGACCCACTTGATTGAAAGTTTTTTTTAGACCTATTCTTTCCTTTTATTCCCTCTTCTTAATTGGTCATGATTCACACTACGAGTTGAGATTACTTCAGTTTGCTAACCTACTCCAGGCAAATTAAACTCGGAGAAAAGGAAAGAAAAGAACACCTTTTCCGAAGAAGGTTTAGAGGTTTGGCTAAAGCAAACAATCCGCATTTTCCTTCAAAAGGCGAGAATTCAACTTTGTGGCGTTACAATAAAGAGTTATAACCTCAGCAATCATAATACGGTATACAGTCGTAAGGCAGGTCTGGGTTTTCATTGAAGGGGGCAATCAGATCTGTTGCAGATTTTCTTTGCTCTCTTTTGTCGTCGCCAAACAAGACGGTGTCAACATGACAGATTTGGACAAAAACAGTCGCTTTTTATCTCCAAAGTGAGACATCTAGATCATTCTGGCAAAATAATTGTAATTGGGGCTAACATCGGACTGTTCATGATTGTTATTGGCATACGAAAGTCAGGAAGAAATGCTATTCGTAGGTGGCATAAGATGGACGATTTTTAGAGATTAGATTCGTAAGATGTTGTCATTGTATATTCCACATGTTCTGTGGGAGAATCACGAGTTCCTATACATACATAATATATATAATTTTGATGAAAATCCTTTGACTACTGAATTTTCTCATTCCCATAGGCTTAATACAGGGATCACGTGGTTCCAGTAGCCAACGGGTTAATATTACCATTCAAGCAGCGATCATGAATGCTGCATCCTAAACAAATCAAAATTTGATTATAAAGATTCTTGCAAGCTACCAAAATTCGGTTATTCATTGTATAAACAGATTAGAAGCATGCAGGAAAGCTGCAAAACAAATTTATTAACAGTCGCTAGTTTATTCAGGGCATCTTCTCTATCAAAAAAGTGTCATCCTGCACAAACGGCAGTTATTGTAATGTTTTTCTCGGAAGTTAAACATGTTAAATTCAAAACGAAAATGATATAATTATTAATTATTATTATCACCTGAAGTATGAATTCGGGAAATAAAACAAAGTTAATTGAATCACGATTTGTGTTTCCTAATTTCTTCCGGAATCCCGTTTTTATCACTGCAACCTGTGACATTTTAATATGATAGAGAAAACTTTGAAAGTTTCCTCATCACATTAACTTCTCTGTCATGAGCAAGGACATAAAATAAAGCTTGATTCGAGGGGGGGGGGGGGGACGCATAGGGAAGGAGATATTATTACAGTTCCATTAATGTAATTTCTCTCGTATATAGCTTAAGTCATTATTACAGGAGTTAAAACAGATAGGCAAGTTCGCTCCTAATAAATTCACAATTCGTCCCTGTTTTCACGAAGTGACGGTAATGAAGAAAAACGCACATTTTTTTTAATTTTGATTTTTTTTTTTTTTCATTTTTGGACATCATTCACGAACATCTTGAACTCACAAAGTTTCAGATCATAATAATGTATAATTATGTAACTATAGCGATAACGTCAACAAGAAAATACCTAGTAAAAGGATTTTCTGTTTTCACGAAGTGACGGCTTACAACCGTCCCGTATGTTTTTCGTGTGCGGCTGAGATCCTTTACTTCGTGAAAAGAAAAGAAGAGCGAGTCCTTGAATTGACTTTGTGTTTTCATGGAAATCACGGTTAAAAGCGCGATGATCAAGTCCCATATGTTTTACACGCGAGCGGCTGAGATCCGTCACTTCGTGAAAATCCGTCACTACGCGTCCTTGGAATTTTGTGTTTTCACGAAATGACGGTTATGTTTCAAGCCCGTACAAACTTTTTTTCTAAGGGGGGGGGGGGGGGGGGTCGCACCTTAAGTAGAGAGATATGTGCGCGAAGCGCGAAGTCCCCTTGCGGCCGGGGTCCAGTTTCTGACCAATACATCACAAATAATTTACTTCTAAAACTTCAAAATCATGGGGAGACCGGCCGACTCACATATGACTGTAGCTCATCACTTTATTGAATATAAAAGTCGAACAAAGAAAAAGAATATACTAGTTACTATTACTATATTTCTTAGAGTCTACCGTAACTAACAGCCAGGGCGACGTAAGAACATTTTCAATGGGGGCGGGGTACCACCCAAATTTGCCGACAAAATGCTGCACCCTAATCTCTGCCTTATTTCATAGAATTTTACAAAAATTTTGACCAATAGATAACAAATAATTTTACTTCTAAAACTTCAAAATCATTGGGAGACCGGCTCACATATGATATGACTGTAATTCATTACTCTTTTGGATATAAAAGTCGAACAAAGAAAAAGTATATACTAGTTACTATTACTATATTACTTAGAGTCTACCGTAACTAACAGCCGGGGGGGGGGGGGGAGTGTGACACCCAAATTTGCCGACAAAAATACTGCACCCTAATCCCCCCCCCCCCACACACACAAATAATAAAAGAAAAATCGCAGATGTAGAGATCTTTGATTATACGGACCCATTTTTTCGCAAAGAGGGGCTGACGCCTTTTGCCGAATATCAACTTTTCAATTTCTAGATTTTTGCTAGCGAGCAATTTTTAAAAACTTTTCGTAGTGAAAATGTACAGAAGTTACACACACAACTTAATTACTTAATCATCTGGGAACCTCGCTGCCCAAATATGTGGATATTCTGGCACCTCCTGCCCGAATATGAAGTGGTGGTTGCCCAAATATCAGAACTTGGAAAATCCTCGGGGGGGGGGGGGGGGGGCTTTTGCCTGAATATTAACTTTTCAATTTCTAAATGAGGAAGCGAGCGAGCAAATTTTAAAAACTTTTCGTAGTGAAAATGTACAAAGGTTACATACACAAGTTACTTAATTATCTGGGAACCTCGCTGCCCAAATATGTGGATGTTCTGGCACCTCCCTGCCCGAATATGAAGTGGTGGTTGCCCGAATATCAGAACTTGGAAAATCCTCAGGGGGGGGGGGGGGGGGCTTCATCCATTGCCAAAGGGGACGCCTTTTGCCCGAATATCAACTTTCAATTTCTAAATGTTTGCGAACGAAGCGAGCGAGCAAATTTTTAAAAAACTTTTCGTAGTGAAAATGTACAAAAGTTATATACACAAGTTACATAATATTATTATCTGAGAACCTTGCTTTCCCAAATATTGGATATTCCAGCACCTCGCTGCCCGAAAAAGAATATATAAGAACTTTGAACATCCATTGGGGTGGGGCTGCAGCTCATTGCCGAAGGGGGATGCCTTTTGCCTGAATATTAAAATTTCGGTGTTCTCATGTTCTTGCGAGCGAATGATTAAACGTAGAATTAAACACTGAAATATGATCTATCCAGGATATAAAATTTATTCACCCTTCATACATTAAAGAGGTTGAGATTATGCTTTAAAACTTTGAAAGCGATTTATTCAAAACTAACTTTCTTTTAGTTGCGCGCTCATCCGTCACTTCGTGAAAACTGTAACGAATTTACTGCATGAAAATTAAATTGTGACAGTTGCTATCTGTATAAAGATATTGATATTACCGTCACTTTGAAAGTCAAAGATAAATTAATAAATAATTTGATAAAGGTAAGAAATATTAGATTATGGTGTAATATTCCTGGAATAATATTTTGTAACGCAGGCTTTGACCTTCGTGAGTCAGTGCAGCCCAACCATGCAAAACCCAAGCCCCCCCCCCCCCGCCCCCTCCTGCAAACCATAGCCGATCCAAATTCTTTCTTCCGCATATAGGAACGTAAGATATTTTGATGAACCAGACTAAAATGTCCAAACAAGAAGTTATCCCAAAGTTTTACCGCCTGAAGGTCGTACCTCGTGAATAGATATTTTTGTTCAACATAATAACTTTTTTCAAGCAGGGCATAGAATCTGTCTATTTGATTTGCGCCATTATAAGAATAGCGGGCAGACATAGTAAAGAAGGTCATATTAGATCAATAATGCATCTAAAGGAGCAATTAGGACATTATCGCCCTGCCTAATGATCTATTGCTAATCCTTTTTGAATGATTTTAGTATTATTCATTTGGCACATTTTTAATCCCATTTTAATCCCAAAATTGTTCTTGAGTGAAATTATGCACCGTTTTTCTCCATTTGCGGCGAGTGTGTTCAAATGGAAGATTAGGGCTATAAGGGTATACTGGGAAATAACATTTTATCATCGGGATCACTGGGAAATGTTTCATCTGCATTGTAGAGACAGTGATTGCCTCGCATCGTATACAGTTGCGTTGTGTTTCAAGGCTAAGTATAGGCTATTACTCTATCGGCTGCATGGGCAATGGCACCTCTCCATGTACATGATGCTCAGTGGTATATAGCAGCGGTTTTATAGACTTGAGATCCTTGGTACGCAACCAAGTCGATGCTTTAGCTAGTGCCCTTTGGTAAGGCACATATTCTCCTTTACCAACTCCTTTGGATAAGATCTAAAGCCTTATAGATCCACTAACTGCAAGATTATATGCTTGTATTGCAGCAGCAGTCGGGTAAAACAAATCATTTTGTTAATCATCAGCAGTGTCACCATCATTATCGGGATAAGAAGTCGGATGAGGCAAGGCCAGTAAGATGATAAGGGAGGAGGGTTCATGTTCCTGTTATTCGTCTCTTTATCATGTTCATAGTGTTCCATCCAATTGATTCTGCTTCTCATTTACCTTGTACAACTGGTCAGTGACAACGATTTAGCTGTCAGTCCCCGTTGCCATGGTTAACTTTAGACGGACATGACGGATGGAAGTCTTACAATATACGTATAGCATAAAATAATCAACCCACGACAGGGCAAAATCATGAACATGATGAAGAGTGGATTAGACATGCCAACAGTCATATAAGGGCCTGCCGGAGAAACAAACAACAGCCAATACATCATGTACAAGTTACGTCCTACAGATCTTCCTCAAACCTAGAAGTTCATGACTCAACACAACGCATAATTATGTCTGTATGCCTTTGAAAATCTTATTTCACGCTCTGCATCTTCTATTATATGAGTCCTTATTGTCGCAAAGGACAGAATCTAAATATTTGTCGGATAATAAAGTGTCAGAATTCACACCCTTTGTCCTCAATTAGAACGAAAGCATCGCTTCCTTCCCTTTACCATGTTTACGTGCACGGATTCTCAGCCCCCAAACCAGAACCAGTTCTATAAACTGAAAATTTCTGTTCCGCTCTTGCCCTGGTCTTCTTTTTGTCGATCAGGAGGAGGTCCGTCATTGTGCGGTCTGTAGCAATATTTTTCTTCCTCTTCTCAAAAAGAAAGACAGTTTCATTCTTTTGATTATGGCTTCGTAAAGGAAATAACTGAAAAGTACAGACCCATCGTCAGTGCCATCGCAAGAGGAGCGGATGTTGAAGGGGGGGGGGGGGGAGGTGGGCATCCTCCTCCAAAAAATGAAGAAAGTATACGAGACGTGGTTCTACAAGGGGGGGGGGGGGGGGGCAGGGTGGGCTGAACGGGCCTTCGAAAAACTCTATTTTGGCGACCGTCATAATTATGTACGGGCAGAGAATTCAGGAACTGGAAAAAATGAAACTCTGGCATGACGCTAGCCCCTACCAGAGGCGGCGTAACGTCGGGCTCGGGCAATTAAAGTGGGGGTTTGGGGCACCTTTTGTCCGCCAAACAAAAGAAGCCCCCCACTTCCAATGTCCGATCCTGACGTTCCGCTGCATCTGGCCCCTACCCATACTTCTGGCGAAATTGTGATCGCACGCCAATGCTCCCAACCCCCTTCAAAATATTCTACCGACGCCCCCCCCCCCCCGATTGCTGCTGACTGTGTTAGTATAGTACGATTGGGGAGGGTTAGACACGTAAGGTGGGTTGGGATAAACAGCGGCAGAGGTTTTGTGCGAATCCTCAGCGATTTTCACGCGTCAAGTGTTGCATTGTTACGTGAATGTAGGAGGGCGGACCAGACTAAAAGACGGAGGATAATACACCACCAGGTGTATCCTGCTGGGCCATTCAAAGACGAGCAACTCGGTAAAGAAATCGATCAAGGTCGCGAAAAGTAAACCAAAATCTAACCCAAGAATGACATGTTCTTCTCCCCCCCCCCCCCTATTTTGTCACCATTCCCGTCTCGATTAAAGGGATTACTTAACTTTCTTTTGTTAATATTATGACACAAAACTCAATCAAAGTGTTATGAATGGCAGGATGCCCCCCCCCCCTCAAAAAAGGAAATAAACAACAACAAACAAAAACAAACAAACAAACAAACAAACAAACAAACAAACGGGCGAAGAAGAAGAAGGGGGAGTATTATCTCTCTGCAAAATTCAACAAGACGACCATTCCTTTTTACAATGTTTACTTGAACCGTTGAATATGCACTTAAAGGAGAATGAAACCCTGGGGAAATATCCATTTTAATGAAAAGAGAGGATAGAGAGAAGCAATTAAAAAAAAAAAGTTCCATCAAAATCGGTTCCGAAATGAAAAAAATTATGAAAGTTTGAAAAGTCTCAATTTACTTTCTATGGTTATCCTCAAATTGGAAAATAAATCAACTTGTTTGGTTGTTTTCAGGTTGTTAACCCTGTAAACTACTGTTCAACCACCTTCATTATGTACCATTTCATTTCCAGATACCATAAGCAGTTTGTTATTACGCGCTCATTGATCATGAGTCGCTTTATCGTTTTAAAATTTAAAAATTCGTTTTATATTTATGTCTTGATAATTCTGGTACAAATTATACTTCACATTATAGATTATACCAATAAAACATACTGTGATCACGCATTTACATATAGTAGCTATAGTTTCTAGTCGGTCTAAGGTTCAATGAAGGGATTATTATGGCGTATTCACGACGCCATTACGGGGCAACGCCATTTCAAGTTTTTTTAATATCTTTTTTAATGAGAAGTTCTACAATTAATCAATTGCAAATAAGGCATGAGCATTATTGAGAGTGAGTTTGTTTATGATATTGATGTAATTGGTGTACTTGTAATTGATTTATGGAGGGGTTTATTTATTTGAATATCGATTATAACAAGTGCTGTAATTATAACGCAGTAAAAAAAAATTAAAAAAAAAAAATCTTTACATAACGTTTGTTTCGGCTTCGTTCAGTATAAGTGTCAGTACCCCACTGTTTTTTTAAAGATGATGAGATGAGAAGTGAGAAAGAAAACGAAATGTCTAGGAAAGATGGAAAAAAAAAAACAGAGAGAGAGAGGAAGAGAGTGGTTAAAAAAAAAGAAAGAGAGAGAGAGAGAGAGAGAGATAGATAGAGATGGGGGGGGGGGGTATGTAACTTCATTACAAAGTCGATGGAGAGAAAATGTTGAAAAAAAAAATAAATGACAAAGAATGGCAAAAGCGGACAGAGAAATCGAGAAACATAAAAAGAGAGAGAAAGAGAGAGAGAGAGAGAGAGGACAGAAGGGAATCGGTGATCAGTGTTGTGGAAGGGGAGCAGAGAATGGCGAGAAAAAGTAACTTAAAAAAAAAAAAAAAAAAAAAAAAAAAAAAAAAAAAAAAAAGATACAGGATAGATAGAATATCGAAAGGAGAGAACGAAGGAAAAACGAGGAAAAACCAATCACTTAAAAAACGACATTTCGTTACAAAGTGTCAGACGCTTGCCGCTCTAAAAACATCCGGACCGCTTTGAGACCGGCTTAGGAGGGGTTGCGGAGAACAAAAGTGGCGTGAACCCGCAACTCTCCGGTAACAGTTGCTCCGAAGACCGGAGAAAACATGAGTGACAGCTTACACAAATAAAGGAATGAAATGAAAGGATATGATAACATACTGTGGGATTTGTAGACAGAAGTAGGGTATTGCACAAGTTAAAATGTTATCATGATGTGGTCGGTACACAGAGGCGGCTAGAAATGAGGTTAAGGAATAAGAGAAAAAGTCAATAAAAGTATCAATAATACAGAGTATTATATGGGAATGATGATGAACAGCAGAAATAATAATAATAATAATAAAACAATGGGATGCAAAAAGAAATACAGGGGAAATATATATATATATATAATTATACATGTAGGTGATGAAAGCGGATAAGATGATGGATTAAAAAAAAAAAAAACCCAGGGAGAGAGAGAGAGAGAGAGAGTGGGGGGGGGGGGGGGGGGGGGGTGGGACTTGATAGGAAACGGAAATCATCAGGAAAAAAAAAGTTCAGTTGACTCATACAGTAATTTTCATGCCACTGGAAAAAAATATAATGGGGGTACGTGGGCGTTGGGAGGGGGTGCAGGGAACAACAATAGGTCGAAATAAAGATAACAAGACTTGGAACGGGATGTACAAAGACAGAAACGACAAGAAACTGAAAGTTTTGACAACTTGACGAATTACACATCAAGGTTGATTCATCCTTCTTTACATTTATAGTAAAGAAAAGTCATACATTAGTTTATATCAACTATGAATTTTTACAAGAATTTTCGCAGTTTGGGTTTTTGCTAGATCATCCCCAAATTTATGAATATGACGGCATCTCCCCAGTATTGCTTTCGTTTGTTTGTTTGTTTGTTTTGTTTTTTTCCTTTCTTTTAATCACGGGCAATCCAGATGCGGACCAACAACGTTCTCCTTGGTCGTTAGTGGACAGGAGTGGCAATATTACGTAATCCATGGTTTACTGATACACACAAGTCACGATGACCGTAATAACAACATAAAGATGATGATAATGGTCATGGTCATGATGGCGATGACAGAGGTGATGACGATGATGATGGTAAACTCATCGAATGATCATCATCTGCACCATGACAATAGTCACCAACATTATCATTATCATCATCATCATCATGATACATAATGGTCATCACGTATGGATAAATTGATCGGGGGGGGGGGGGTTCTCCTTTTTCTGCCGGTTCATAATTCTGAAACACAAATTTCCCATAGCAGAGGGTTAATAATTCCGAAAATGAAATAGGGTTCATCATAATACCGAACATTTGATGCATTACTTCGAAGGTTCGCAATTCCGAAAATGAAAAAGGGTTCATAATTCCGCAAATGAGTCTGGGTTCATAATTTCGAAAATAAAAAAAGGGTTCATATTTCCGAAAGTTCGTAATTCCGAAAATGCAATGGTGCCCTACATAACTTTTCGGAATTACGAACCCTATTTCATTTCTGGAATTACGAAACCTATTTCTTTTTCGGAATAATGAACCTTCGGAATTACGAATCGTCGTAGTAACGAACCTCTGGAAAACGAACTTTCGGAATTATGAACCTTTTACCCATTGCTCCTGGCCCGCCCCCTCCCCCTCCCTCCTCACCCCTACCGGACCCAAGAACGATACGCCACTCACCCTTGGGAATGAGGGAAGAAGACTGTATTATTGAAATATTAAAATACCTTCAGTAAAATTGCTTTTAAAAATATATGTAAATAATCTTGAAATTAAACCCGTCATGTTATGGTCATTTAGAAGTTTAGGAATACATGAATGCAACCGCAATCTTTTTACAGTCCATTTCTGTTCGAGTTTGTTTTTTTTTCCTACATGTAGTTACTGCAACCGTCGCGTCCTAATAACGATGAAGACATTTCCTCCTATACCAGCATGTCCACCTTAAAAGAAAGAAAGAAAGAAAAAAAAAGGCCTTTAAAGTTGAAGAAGGGGGCCCCATTTTCTCTTCAGATCCTTTCCACTTTCTGCGTGGGATTTTCGGCACCTCGTGTTTGGAAACAAAACAATGGGGATATTTGGATTTCATACGAAGCTGTGGAAAACTTGAGCGATTTACGAGCTTAACGGGGAGAGCTAGGGAAACGAGATGAGATAGGGTCACGGTCGAGGCTAGCCCCGTCCAAATATATTTTTCCGAACATTCCTAAAGAAGAGAATTAAAGAAGAAAGCGCGAATATAGAAAGTACGGGAGAACGGAACGAAGAAACAGGACTGCCGTAGCTCCGTTCAAGCCCATCAACAAATTAAAAAAAAATAAATAAATAAAAAAGAAATAGAATAATGATGGATAAGAGAACGTGAGATACCCCAAAATACACAACGGATTAAGGTTAAATTAAAAAAAAAAAATTAAATCAGTAGTACGTAAAACACCAGTATGACTTAGGACCAATAGTACGTAGATCTAATGAAATTGAACTCCTATACTTACCCAGTCACTAACAAATATACATGAACAACAAACAAAAGAAAAGGACAAACAAAAACAGAGAAATATGAAGAAAGTGTAAGTGCCCAAATGACGTGAAATGACACAATGATTGAAGTTTAGTATCCGTTTTATTTTAGTGAAAATGGTTCGAAATTTCAAGAAAAATATACGTTGTTGTTAATATCTATAACATTATATTTCAATGAACTACTGGACAATTTGTGTGACATGATGAAATACTAGAACGAATGTTACTAAAAATTCCTCTGTCTGATCTAAACATTCAAGATCATATAGCACAATAGTAAGTTTCTTGTTTAATGTTTAATTTTTTTGGAAAAAATCTAAAGACACTGCAGGAACACAATAAAATTGTTATGTTTAAAATTTCCGTTAGGTTTAATATGTCCATACTTTGGCAAATTTGAAGGCACATAAAAAATGAAAATGTTACAAGCACTAACTTCCCGCTGTCTGATATAACTGCTTCAGATAATCATTCAAGAGAAGTTTCTTGTTTTTAAATATACATGTACAGAATCTAACTAGAGTGACATCACACAAATTACCCTTGATATACATTCAAAGTCAAATATAATTTAAATATATTTCCATCCTATTCTACAAATACCGTAATCATACAAATACCGTAATCATAGTTATGTGACATTCATATTCTGAATGAACATCAGTTTGATATATTTTGATTAAAAAAAAAATAATAAAAAAAATGAGTTTAGTATACACATGGTTGAAAAGAGTATGATATATCAGACTCAGTCATGCCAGTGTAATTAAATGAATTTTGAATTTGATATCTAGGACTGTTGAAATGAAATACTTCTATTTTGTTAAGACCTCTCGCAAAAGCTACAGCTGTCATTTTAAGTATGTATCATTCAGTTAGCGGTAAAGAAGGTGTATGCAGAATTATATGGAATACATCTTCCATTCATATTCTACAGTGCAAATCGTGGATATTTATATTTATATTCATTTCATCATGTTGATAGAACTTATACCCCCCCCCCAAAAAAAAAAAAAAAAAAAATTATTAACTTATAGATTATTTGTGAAATGGCCTATTCTACAGTGCATATTCATGTTTCTATTTATTCATTTAATCAAGTTCATATAACTCAGAAATACAAAAAATTAATTAACTTACAGATTATTTGTGCAATGGCCCTATAACATCTAGATTTAAAAGCAACAAGTATTTCTAAGCGTATTTATTTATAAGCTCCTAACAAATATTATATCATTCTTACATAATGAAATAATTATGTGCATTCCTAAATGTGACATGTTACACTGTTTCTAAACTAAAAAGAACAATGTAGTAGTAGTACCGTATATTGCATTTAAAAAAGACAAATGTATTATTATATCATCTGTATTATAACCATACCTAAGATCATACACACATATTCTTTTTACCAAATTTGGAAAGTATATATCTTGAAAAAAAAGTAAAAATTACTTCATCTACAGTTTTGACTAATACAGTCAAGAAAATTAATACATGTAATAAAATTGTTCAAATATTTGCACATGGGGAAGACTTTTATATAAAAAGGCAAAATCATTGCACTGTAATCAGCATATTCTACAAAAAGGCAAATAAAGATATTTTGATAAGTATGCTTGATTATAATAATGAAAGCTGCTGCATCTTACTGATATTATTTTTAATACTTTTGCCATATTAAAAAGATGATTTTAACTCTTTATGACATGTTTGGTCTTAAAGTGACAGTAAATTGAAGCTCCTAATGGCGCCATCTTTCAACAAGATTTGAAAATTGTCTGTGCCTCTAATTTTCCCATCATGCCCCATTCTAGTTTGTATAAGCTTAGAATGTATCTGTGGGCAATTTTCCACATATGCAACGTCAAAAATAATAGTTTGAAATTTTCCAAACATCTGTTTGTCAAAATTTAGAATAAAATGCAATTAATTTTCAAATTATGATCTCAATTTAGCCGTTACTGTAAGATGGCGCTGTTCAAGTTTTGCCAGTTTAATGCCATTTTAAATTGCAGTTATTTTCAGGAACATATTCTACCCGATATAACTGTCTTCTGTACAGAATTTAACAGTCATTAACTAACTTCATTAGCATATACAAATGCGAGTGAAGTGACGTTTCTCCTTGGATAAAGTTACAAATAATGTGACCAAATCAATAGAGGGGACTGTGATCACATTTAGTTATTGTTTTAGAGTAATTTATCAAGTAATTAAAAAGGAGGAGGGGAGTAAAATGGGAGGGATGAAGAGGGAGGGAGGGAAGGAGTGAAGAAGAGAGATTGAGAGAGAGAGAGAGAGAGAGAGAAGGGGAGGGGGGGGGGGAGGAAGAGAAAATAATTGGGATCAGTCAATCATTTTAAAACTAAAATTAATTCCATTCAGATTGAGGACAGAAGACAAAGAGAAGCTCACATGGCAACTACACCTCTGGGGAGCGTTTCATCAAGTGTTTTGTCAATGATTTTTTTACCGACAACTGTTATAAGCTACTGAAATCCTTGCATCTGATTGGCTGAGAGCAAATTTGTCAGTAAGAAATCACTGACAAAACGCTTGATGAAACGTACCCCTGGATTGTGAGGACTGAAAAAAGAGAGAGATGCTGAAAGGAGAAGGAGAACGAGGAGGAGAAGAAGAGAGCAAGAAGATGATGGAGGGATAAGGGTTGAGGTACTTGATCAATTGGGTTGAATCTCAGTCATCTAAATTCATTCCACTCAGGTTGAGGGTAGATGATGGCGAAGCAAAGCTCATGGTCGTCAACTCCACCTCTGGACTGGATAGGTTGGGACTCTGATGAAGATCCAGGACCTGGAAGAGAGAGAGAGAGAGAGAGAGAGAGAGAGAGAGAGAGAAATAGAGGGAGGGAGAGAGAGAGAGAGTGAATAATTGAGGAAAGAGAGAAACAGAGAGGAGAAAAGGATACGTAAAAAAAAATGAGACATATGACATAAGAGAGAGAGAGAGAGAAATATGACAGAGGGAATGAAAAAGAAAGGCAAGAGACAAACAGAATAGGGAAGGGAAGAGAGAGGGACAAGAAGAGAGAGAGAGAGAGAAATAAAAACCGAAGCAGAAGAAGAAGATGAAAATGAAGAGAAAAGAGACGAAGGGGGGGGGGGGGGTGAAGAAAGATAAAATGAAATGATTAGTTTCACAGAAACAAAAAAAAAAACCTGTAAAACGTTTACAAATACAAATAAATATATCCTGTAATATTTCAAATTAAAGTTTCATTTATCACAGGTCTTTACACTTCTTTGTCAGATACAAATTTCAGCAATTAAAAAAAAGAGAAAAATCCATTGCACTTCTTCTTAGCCGCAGAGTCTCCCTCACACTTTCCCAAACAATTGCACTTCCTATACAAATAGGAAATAAGATTGTGTTGACTCAGAAGAAAAAGCTTTTAAAACTTCAAATCAATCATAAAACAGGCCACAATTTAGACCCTCCAGACTTTACCCCCTCATTCAAAAGAAGGGCCAGAATACACTGTAGGCCTATTATACAATTTTCATTTTTGCTCATATCACATTTCAGATAATCCCCAAGATCTAGACCTTGAAGAAACACAGCAATTGTGGAGCTCTTATCACAAACAACAAACCCTATTTCATAGAGTTGCGGTCAAGGGTTCTTATTGTGCAGTTATAGTCAGATCTTTATTATTTTATTTTCTTTTTGGCTGGCTATATCACCAAACTGCACTTGAATTTCAATAACCTCTGCAGATTTTTGTAGAACAGTTACTTTCATGCTGCTCTAAGCAAAAAAATTAAAATTAAAAATTAAAAAAATAAAACCCCCAAAAGGGAACAGAAAACAATACATGTAACACTGTAAACACATTTGAATATCTTGCCCACTGACTATGAACAGTTGAAGCCAAGTAACCCAAATCAATTGATGTGTTCCTCCTGCTAAAAATGTGCAGAACTTAGTAGAGGCAGGTATTTTATTCATTTGGGTTGCACACTAAATTGGAGATACAATGTATGAGGATGTTGGTTCAAGCCCCAGAACAGAATGTTCCTTTTGCAAGACCTACATTTGAGATCTCGACCCCAGGTGCAAACGGTACCTAGTACAAGTAGGAAGGAATTCTTTGAATGCTACAAGTAACCCAAATCAGTAGCCTGGCTGAAGGCATAGTATTTTTTATAGAGCACCTTGAGTGGTAGTGACTTGTAAAGGTCCTATGCAAGAAGAATTTTTTGAAATGAGGAAACATAAAAATAATTGAGAATGTTACACTGCTACCTCATCTTCCTATACTTAAATATAACTAATCATTTTTAGTTCAGTGTTTTAGCATCTTGTCTACCATGCTTTAATTCTCAACATTACATCCTAACTTTTGGATCCTGCAAAGTCTTGAAGATGTAGAAGCTGAAGTAGAAATGCACAGCGTATGTTGTGCATGTGTAAAATGTGTCTTTTTATAGACATAATTTACATAGAGTACATGGCCATTTGACTGCCTTCACCAACACCTGTCAGATTTCAGGTTAAAAGCCTGCGAATAACAAATTCTATTTCTCTCTTTCAAAAAGAAAGGGGTGACATTCCAAAAGTACACACACACCACCTCTACCTGCCTTTACAAATTCACCTCAGAGTGGGTGTAATTGGTCCAAAAACTCACACAATCTCAAACTCCAGCCGTCCAGCAAAATAGAACAGTCGCTTAGAGAAAAGAGACATATCCATCAAGTACTCCAGATAAGATTGACTTAACTTGTGCCTTAATTCCTTTCTACAAAGGACCATTACTGCAGGGGAAAGGCAAACTCAGACAGACCAGTGTAAGTCTGTGTGAAAGTATGGACGGCAAGCCTGGCCAGAAATTCTTCTTTAAAAACAAAATTATTCCGTAGTTCTGGTTGTTCTTTATAGAGAAACAGTAATTACAGGGCAATCCACCACCCTTTGTAACAAGTTTAATTCTGCTGAAGTAGAAAAAGGTTTGGGACAGTTTGAAAGAAATTGGACAAGTACAGTTGAATAATAAAAATGCTATTTAAGTACATTACTATAAGTTCAGGGCCCCGTTGCATAAAACTTACCATTAACGGTAACTTTGCCATCAATGGTAACTCCCATGGAAACCTTGATTTTGATTGGCTGTTGAGTGATGTTTCCATGGTAGTTACCATTGATAGCAGAGTTACCATTAATGGTAAGTTTTATGCAACAGGGCCCAGATCACTTTAACCTAGATGTGAATCAAAAACTGGTAAATTGGTCATCTGTGACCTAATTAGGGGGAAACAACAGTCAAACAACTGAAAGTTATATCATTTTGTATTGATAGAAGGGAAATATCTGGAGGTAAAAGGATAAATACAAGTTGCAAGAAACTTCAGCAGATGTAATACTGTAATATAATTTGGTCTTGGTGGGTAAAAACTGAATTTCAAATAAATAGTGCAATAGACATCAAAACTATTATAGTTTTGTCTAATTTATCAAAAATTCTGTAATTCGATTTTCTCACAGCTTTCCCTCCCATTCAATTACACCGTTAATTGATGGATGTACATCCTTGTAACTTTTGACATCATTTGCCACTTATAGATAATCCTTCTCAAAGCACAGTCTAGCCCCAGTTAAAAAGCCTTTTGTGAGAGCTGGACAAAGCCATAAAGCCGGGCAGCCAGCCTGTGACTGGGCTGTAGGGGTCTCTAGCTCTCAAACAAATAACCCCCTTTTTCCAGCTAGGAAACTATTTTCTCAACGACTCCATAAAGAGAATCGGGGATATCACCCTCAGGGGTGAGAAATGACCAACAATATCCCAATCAAACTCAAAATCTTTTCCTGCCCCTCGAGAATCGGTAAGCTTTGTTTGCTTTTTGTCCTATTCTGGGTCTTAAGAACCACTTTTCTGGTGGTAAAAATGCTTTTAAGTGTCGAGCGCTACTTATAGTGAAATATATGAGGACAGTGTGGATGGCCATTTTGTGAGTTTGCAAATTCGCTTAGTGGATTTCACTTGCTCATTTTGTTGTTCGATTGTTTTGTAATCTCTGCCTATTTGGATTTCTCTTGTTCTGACTCTTTACATGTACCTCTCTCTTCCTGTCTGTCTCAGGTATTTCCCCCTCTTTTATCCCCCTCTCACTCGATCTTTATATCCTCTTCTTTGAATATCTTTCTGCTCGGATCACTACCAGTCTACTGTTATTTGTACTCCTTTTAACATAATCCTCTCTCTGTGTCTCTCTGTCATATCTCTGTATTATCATCTTAAAAACTCACCATCTCAATCTAGCTATGAGAGGGTGAGGTGAAGCTGGAAAAGGGATTCTAAATTTTAAATGTAGTACATTTTCTAACAATCGAAATGCATCCGACCAGGAAATATGGCCCCGTCTAAGTTTCAGCAAATTAAACATGACAAATGTCTTATTCTAGGATAACTGCACCTTGGACTGTTATCCCATGGACAATGACCCCCTAGGACTATAACACCTGGACAGCCCCCCCCCCCCCACACACACACACACACAAACACTAACACACATATGCAATCACACGACTACATCCTCATAATGTGGATACTGTTTTAAAGAGGGTAGTCATCCTTGGGGAAGGGGGCAGATTTCTTGGGGGTAGTTGTCGTGGGGTGGGGTGGGGAGGGATGAAAGTCTGAGGGCAGCCGCATTTTGATATGGAATGTTGTACACAGGTTAAGTTAAGGACACGCGTGTAAGAAAAAAGTACAACCATGCCAGTGTAGATCAAGTTACTTAAAGGGGAATGAAACCTTGGGGAAAAATCCATTTTAATAAAAAGAGAGGATAGAGAGAAGTAATTTAAAAAAAAGTTCCTTAAAAATCGGTTAAGAAATGAGAAAGTTATGAAAGTTTGAAAAATCTCAATTTACTTTCTATGGCGATCCTCAAATTGGCAATGTTGCTTCAAAGTGACAGGTAGAGTAGGACAACTGTCAATGTGTTTTCTGCACAAAATTTCATGTTTTTCTCCATTATCTCTAAAAATGATGCTTGTCTTTTTGTGAACTCAACATTTGTTGTGTCAAATACATTTCTCCATGATATATATTGAGCTAAGAGGGAGACAAGCTGCACCTTGAGAGATAATAGGGAAAATATGAAATTTTGTGTACAAAACATATGGAGAGTTGTACTACTAAACCAGTCACTTTGAAGCAATATTGCTAATTTGAGGATTGCCATATAAAGTAAATTGACTTTTCAAACTTTCATAACTTTCTCATTTCTTAACCGATTTTGATGGAACTTTTTTTAAACTGCTTCTCTCTATCCTCTCTTTTCATTAAAAATGATTTTTCCCCAGGGTTTCATTCTCCTTTAATGACATAGAAGGATATAAAGAGTGAGGGTTGGGTTGAAATAGAATGGAGGATAGCAAAAGGAGAGGGAAAGGAAGAAATTGATAAGCAAAGTGATTGAGAAATGAAAAAAAAAAAAAAAAGAATACACTTAACTGTAACACTGCTCCATTTCCACCCTCTCAAATGATATTACTTATTACTAAGTCTAACAAGTTAACAGTTGTGATTGGACTTTTAATAAAATAATTTGGGATGGCCTAAGGCTATTTAAAAGGACAAAATTCCTTTGCAATACTACTGCAAAAAAATAATGTGGATACATGTTTTTACTCTCATACATTTTAGCTCAACCCAGCTACATGTTTTCATAACTTTGCATTACAAGAAGGTCATAAAATGATCACGTTTTGATCAAATTTATTAGGTGATTTTTCACCCCTTACGAGCAAGCGAACACCTGCATGTCCAATGTTGTTGCCTGTAATTTCTTAGAGGGTTCAAATATTATTGTTCCATTACAGGACCTCGTTTCAGGCAACACCAATTAAGGCAAGTTACCTATAATGCTACATTGTAACTATGTCATTTGGAGGGCAAGAGTTCTAGGTGTGTTCTCACCAGTGAGCAGGGCTGATTTGTTGCCACTGTGTTCAATTATCGACACTGCCAATTTGACTAAATGTGCATTGGACTGGCAACCATGTACATTGTCTTTAGCCTAACATGTAGGTCTGGGGTAAATTGTGGCTCCCATTTGATATCATGTATTTTAATTGTTTACTGATTTGTCTTACAAAATGGGGGGGGGGGGGGGGGGACCCGGAAAGTATCTATCATGTTTCGTTAGGAAAAAGTTACGTATATTTTCAATAAGCATAACAATTCTATTCCATCCATGATATTAATAACCCTGAGATACATGTAATTGATATCATCATACCTAGAGGGTTAATTTCAAGGAATGCCACACCTTTCTCCATGCACTAATGTCATCTTACTTCCCATCAGCCTTTAAACTGTTTTTTCACTATTGAATTTCACAATGTAAATACTAAATAGTAGTTTTAACGTTAAATTTGTACATGGTAATTTCATCTAAAATTTTCCTCCTTTCAAATTGCACTACATGAAAAGAAAAGGATTTCTAACTAGCACATCAATGATGTGGCGCTCATCCGGCATGCAGCAAAGAAATTGATGCAATTTGTACTTTGAACACAGTAGACATTGTAATGAATCGATGAAATGTACATGTATTGGTTACATGCATGTACAGATGATGAAGTGCCTATTGCAGATCTGGCTAAATGTGGTTTTGGAAGGAGACAGTGACATGTAGATATGAATGAAAGTCTGGAAATTGACAACTCAAGTTGCACGACTTCAGTTAAAAGATTTTGGGGAATGTAAATTTTAATAGTTTTACTGTGTGACAGAGAAATTTGAAATAAAGCATAAAGTTAGTCAAGGTGAGGTATCTCTACCAACTGTGAAATCTTTATTGAGAGAGATTTGAAGGTTAAGATTTGTAATAAAAGAGAAAAGCACTGAATGACATAAGTTATGCATTGGTGTAAAAAAAGAATTTTAAGGTTGGGACATTTAAGGGTGGCTTCAGTGCAATGTCCCTCACTGTTTCAAGTCTTTATTAGCTCATAACCCGCTATTGTTGACCACTGTCACTTCTGGGTTCTCGGTTCTGTCGATGATGTCGACAGAAATCATGTAGAAAGGTATAGCCTTTGAAATAATCCAGCAGCCATGGGTTTCATAATGGACAGGGCAAAGAGTTAAAATAAATTTTGTATAAATTACCATAAATAATTTTCTAGATAAAATTTCAAAATTCCGAGCAGAAGTTCAATGAACCTCATGAAAGTCTTCCTCAATAAATGAGGAAGAAGAAGCAAGTTTTGTGATTTTGTAATAAATTTCGCATAAATTAGCATAAATAATTTTCTAGACAAAATTTCAAAATTCCATGAAGAAGTTCAATGAACTTCATGAAAGTCTTTTAGATGGAAGAAAAAAAATCAAAATCAGTCAATAAATGAGGAAGAAGAAGCAATTTTTGTGATGTTTTAATAAATTTTGCATAAATTTGCATAAATAATTAGCATAAATTATTTTCTAGACAAAATTTTAAAATTCCGAGTAGAAGTTTAATAAACCTCATGAAAGTCTTTCAAATGGAACAAAAAAAAAAAATCGAAATCGGTCAATAAATGAGGAAGAAGAAGCCATTTTTGTGATCTTTTTAATAAATTTCGCATAAATTAGCATAAATAATTTTCTAGACAAAATTTCAAATTTCCGAGTAGAGGTTCAATGAACCTCATGAAAGTCTTTCAGATGGAAAAAAAAAAAATCTAAATCGGTCAATAAATGAGGAATAAGAAGCAATTTTTGTGATTTTTGAATAAATATCGCATAAATTAGCATAATTAATTTTGTAGACAAAATTTCAAAATTCTGTGTAGAAGTTCAATGAACCTCATGAAAGTCTTTCAGATGGAACAAAAAAAAATCGAAATCGGTCAATAAATGAGGAAGGAGAAGCAATTTTTGTGATTTTTGAGAAATGCGCATAAATTAGCATATTTAATGAGTTTCAAAATTCTGTGTAGAAGTTTCGAATCCCCCACCTAGTGCTATCATATAAAGCAAACGGAATTAAAATCGGGTAAGAAATGGCGAAGAAGAAGCATTTTGAAATTGTGGACGGACGACAGACGAAGGACGGACGGACGGACGGACGGACGACGGACGCCTCGCCACGGCATAAGCTCATCTGGCCCATTCGGGCCAGATGAGCTAAAAACAGAATAGTAGCCTCTACAAAAAGGAGAAGAAAGAAGAGGAAGATGAGGAAGAAGAAGAAGAAGAAGAAGCTGAAGAAGAAGAAGAAGAAGAAGAAGAAGCAGAAGAAGAAGAAGAAGAAGAAGAAGAAGAAGAAGAAGAAGAAGAAGAAGAAGAAGAAGAAGAAGAAGAAGAAGAAGAGGAGGAGGAGGAAGAAGAAGGGGGAAAATGGAATAAAAATGAAAGCATCTCCATTTTCCAATAAGCAATATAAGTCCTCTTAACGCTTTCTATGTGAATCATTCCATGAGTCACATACAAGCAACAAGTTCATGCATGTGTACCCACCTATTCAGCACCCTTCAACTCACAAAGAAAGAGAACCAGACTAAGCAAAATAAGACTGGAAAGGACTATACACTCAGTCCCACCACAAAGCCGAGACTTCCACCAGCAATCGCACAATAAGAGTGACATTCGCTACTGCAATACAAATATGAGAACTCCAAGCAACAGGGAATCCACGACAAATGTATCAATTTTCGAGGCATTTTGCAGCGATATTTGCCCGATACTTGCTCTGTTGACATGACTTAAGTGTGTTTGTTGGGAAGCGCTAACGCCATGTTTGCGCTGCTTTTCAGAACGTCGGAAAATGAGGATCAGGAGTGATCCTCTTATCTACGAGGTACATACGACCACCTATCTGTTACAGTATGCTATTATATCCTATAATTGCCCATAACCGAACATAAAATTATTTCACAAATAGCCTACCATACACCGCCTCCGTCCCCCGGGTTGCCGTATGAAACCCGTCACCCGCCATGACACTTCCTCCGAAACCACACACCAAGAGAGCACCCGCAACCAGGACACGCAGACATGTCGCAACTGCGAGGCGAGGGGTAGGAGGGGGGGACACAGATAGGTGGTCGTATGTACCTCGTAGATAAGAGGATCACTCCTGATCCTCATGATCTACTATCAGTACATCCGACCACCTATCTGTTACAGTATGCTAGACCGACACGGACTCAGCGGGAGGCTTGGCTGCGTCTAGCGGTGAAGGAGCGGTGTATTAGCGGGACTGAGAGGCCGACAGTAGCGCTGCTCGAGAAAACGAGGGTACTGCGGCGGGGATGTCCCGGAGATAAAAGGAGATGAAGGAATTCGGGGAGCGCCAATAAGCTGCCTTCTGAATCTCCTCTACGGACACGCCGTTGAACAGAGCCCAAGATGCGCTGATCCCCCTGGCATCGTGTGCACGGGGCGACACGCCAGGCGAGAGAGCATCGGGGCCGGCCGCACGAATGGCGGCAACGATCCACTTCGAGATAGTATCTCTCGAAGCCGGTGAAAAAGGCTCTTTCGTAATCACGAAAAGTTGATCACCAGAACGGCGTTCCTTAGTGCGCGCCCAATAATACTTGAGAGCGCGCACCGGACACCAGACTTTATCCTCCGTCACCGACGAGAGGGTGGACAGCGGTTGGATAAAAATCTCAACCGGTTGGGAGCTGGCAGTCTGGTTCTTCGCCACATAGGACGGGTTGGGAATGAGGCGCACCCCCGCGCGTTCCCAACGGACATGCCCCGGCGCCGCCGACAGTGCGTGCAAGGCACTGCGACGCTGGCCGGAGGCAATCGCCAAGAGGAAGACCGCTTTAATGGTTACATCTCTAAGCGAGGCCTCAGCGAGGGGCTCAAAAGGCGCCCTGGCAAGGGCCTCCAGCACCCGAGGGAGACTCCACGACGGGAGCAATCTCCTAGTCGGGGGGCGCTCCAGGAAAAAAGCGCGGACCAGGCCGGTCAGGGAGGGGGCAGTAGAGACACTGGCCCCATCCGCGAACCCAGCGTGGATAACGGCAATTGCCGAACGGTAGCCACGGATGGTCGAGACAGTCAGGCCCTTATCGAAAAGGGAAATCAGAAAGTCTGCGACATCCCTTAGAGGTGCAGAACGGGGATCCACCCCGTGTGATTCGCACCAGCTAAAGTATCCAGCCAAACGGGAATTATAAGATTCCCGGGTGGACTCCCGTCGGCTGCGAGCGACGAAGGTCGCAGCCCGCTCTGAAAGGCCCGCCTGAGCTCCAGATTCCCTGACAATGGCCAGGCAGTCAGGTGGAGCGTGGCCGGTCGGGGGTGCAGAGTCCCCGACACTGGCTGGGAGATCAGGTCCGGACGAGCGGGAAGGAGCCTCGGATTCCCCACCAGTAGGCCCGTCAACTCGAGGAACCACGTCCTCTTGGGCCACCACGGGGCTATGAGGAGGAGAGTTGCTTGGTCCTGCCTCACCTTCCGCAGAACGCGGGGAATGAGGGCGAATGGCGGAAACGCATAACCCCGGAATCCCTTCCACGGGAAGGAGAAGGCGTCCATCCGCCAGGCTGCCGGGTCCTGCACCCTCGTGCAGTACATCGGCAGCCGTGCGTTCAACTCCGAGGCAAACAGATCCACATCTAGTGGGGGAAGCTGGCGCACCAGCAGATGCATGACCTGCGGGTGGAGCGTCCACTCCGAGGGGAGAACCCGGCCCCGGGACAAGAAGTCTGCGATCAGATTGTCCCGGCCCGGAATGTACGACGCAACGGGGAAGACCCCCATGCGTCGGCACCACCTCCACAGCTCCGCCGCTAGGGCGTTCAGGCGCGTGGAATGGGTGCCCCCCTGTTTGTTGATATATGCTGCAACGGTGATGTTGTCCGTGCGTATCAACACAGCCCGGCCGCGGATCAGCGGCAGAAAGTGGAGGAGTGACAAGGCAACAGCTTGAAACTCCAGCACATTGATATGTGGGAGGGTGGCCGAGAGGCACCAGTCCCCATATGCATGCAGGCCCTGACAGTGTCCGCCCCATCCCATGTGGGAGGCATCGGTGGTCACTGTGATGGAGGGCTGCGGGGGCTGCAGGGGGTTGCCCCTGGTCAGAAACTCCGGGCGGCCCCACCGCCAGAGGAGAAGGCGGGCGGCCGGAGGTAGCGGCACAGGCCTCGTCAGGGGGTCCCGTGACGGGCGGTAGTGCTTGAGAAGATGGATCTGTAGCGGGCGCATGTGCAGCCGGCAGTCCGGCAGCACATCGACCAAGCTCGCCAGGAACCCTAGGAACTGAAGCCAGGTCCTGGCTGGCACCCGCCGCCTTAGCCGAAGACGGCGGGCGGCGCCCGTAATCGTCGATACCCGCTCCGGGCTGGGACGTGCCAGTTGCCGGGGGATATCGATCACCGCACCCAGGAAGGTCGGGCACTGCGTGGGCACGAGCGCCGACTTCTCCCAGTTTACGAGGAACCCCAGGTCTTGCACTGTTCTCAACAAAAAAGCCAACTGGCGGGAGAGCAGGACCTGGGAGCTGGCTACCAGCAGCCAGTCGTCCAGGTAGCAAAAGACCCGCAGGCCTTGCTGCCGGAGGAAGGCCGCCACGCACGATACAAGCCTGGTGAATAGGCGTGGTGCGGGCTTCAGGCCGAAGGGTAGGGCGCGGAAGCGGTACACGTTTCCCCCGAACGCGAAGCCCAGCAGATCTCTGGAGGCTGGGGCGATGGGGACGTGATGATAGGCATCCTTCAGATCTATAGATACTGCCCAATCGCCTGGCTTGAGGCACGGGAGTATGGAAGCCAGGGTCTCCATACGGAAGTGCTCCGTATTGATGTGTCGGTTGATTCTCTTGAGATTTAGAATCAAGCGGAACTTCCCCGAGCGCTTGGGGACAAGGAATATGGGGGAAAGGCATAACCGCGGATGATCGCGGGTCCTTTCCACCGCCCCCTTCGCAAGCAAGGCGGCGATCTCGGCCGCCATGGCTCGACGCAGAAGCGGAGACATGCGAGGGGATGGAAGACGGACGACGCCTCCGGGCAGGGGGGTGGCTAACTCGACGGAGAAGCCACCGCCGACAACGGAGAGAACGAAGGCGTCGTCCGTTATGGCCGCCCAGGCCAGCTGGAAGGCCTGAAGGCGGCCGCCCACCCCGGAGGGGGGGCCCTGAAGCGCTCGGGGCAAGGAGTCAAAAGCCGCCGCGGCCCTTGTCGGCCGGGCGGGTAGACCCCCGCTGCTTGCCTCTACCCCTGCGGTTACGGCGCCCCCGGTTTGTGGCCCGGCGGGTCGTCTGTGGGGGAGGCATAGTCACCGTCACACGCTGGGGGGCCGACGCCTGTGGCCGGCGGGGCGATCCCCGGGGACGTTTAGGTCGAGCCTGAACTGATATCAGCTGACCTGCTAACTCTCGCGCCTGCTGGCAACGGGTTAGCGCCTCCTTGATGCGGGGCGCGAACTGGCCAGAGAAAAGGAACGGCCCTTCGAATGGCATCCCACTCGTGAGCTGCGTCCTTTGCCTCACCGGGAACCCGAGGGCCTCGAGGGCCAGGTCCCGGCGTCGGCGAGTAGTGAAGAGTGCGGTACGCGTGGACTGCTTCCATAGATGCTCCGAGATGGACATGAGGAGCGAGTCCAAGAGCTGGCGGTCCTCGGGGGAGACCCGGAGGTCATCCGCCTGTACAGCCAGGTTCGTTAAGGCCCCGGCATAAGCCGCTAGACGCATCGAGGACCTTGCTAGGACCGACAAGTGCGTCCACCGCATATCTTCTTCAAGAAAGGCGCGACGGCGGAGAGGATTGGCCCTGCCTACATAATCCCCGAGAGCTAGGAGCTCCGGGGAGAGGGTCTCGGGCTCGAGGTAGCGGGCCATGTCCGCGGGCTGAAAAGCAAAAGCCCGACGCAGGCCGGCGAGGCCCCTCTTAGGGGGCGGCTCCCGGGCGATACGCCCGTACTCCTCCTTGAAGTCTGCCGTGAGGGGGATACCGGGCTGAGCCCCGGCTCCCCCTCGGAACAGCCGGGACGCCGGGGGTTGTTGTTCCGCCGGGTCCGGGCGAACCGTATAGAATTCTTCGAGGTATCGAAGAAGTAAGGCCTCCGCCTCCTCACTGAGATGCCTCAACCCAGGCGGGGCTTCAGTCCCTGTAAGGGACGGCGCCGCTGAGGAGGCCGACATCGAATCCCACCCAGAAGTAGAGGGTTCGGACTCGGTCGCTGTAGGAGACTCATACAGCTCAGAGAGGAGAGGCATGGGCGGGGTAGGCGTCGGTAGCGGGAGGGGAACCTCCGCTGGCGGCACGCTATAACCCGCCGGAGCTCGGGTCACCAGGCCCGGGGAAGGGCGGGGGAGCCGAGGCTGGGATGCAGTACCCGCCTGGAGCAGGGGAAACTCATCCGTAAGGGCTGTGCCTGCAGACGAGGCTAGGCCACCGGCGGCCGTAGTCTGGTCAAACAAAGGCACCGGGCGACCATCCGCCCGCGCAGGGAAAGTCTCTTCCCCAGGCGGAGCACCCAGCGCCGCCGGGGCGCGGCTCGCGCCCGCCCGCTGGCGGGGGAGCGGCCCTTCCGGCGCAGTAGCGGGTAAGGAGGGGGCAGTAGCGGCTGCAGGCAAGTCAGCCGACTGGCCTGTAAACGCCCAGCCGCGGTTCTCAGCCAACCGGCTCATCATAGCGAAGAGCTCGGCCTCGCTAGGCTGAGATTTGCCCACCTTCTTCTTCTTCTTACCCGTCTTCTTAGTCCTCTTTGCCGAGGGAGAAGTCGATGGGGCAGAAGCGGACCGCTTCCTGGACTTCTTCTTCCTCTTAAGAGTCGCCCGGGGCGAGCCCTGGGGCTGTCCCGCCGGCGGAGTGCCGGTGGAGGAAGCCTCGTAGAGCTGCCAGTCCCAGGCGGGAGCCTCGACCGGCGCCGCCTGGCTAGGCGGGGCGGGGAGAGCTCCAAGGGTGGTAGCTACCGGCCTACGAGAGGTCCGGGTGCTCAAAACCCTGGAGACCTGGGAGGTAGTCGGCTGAGAAGTAGCAGCCGCTACTCCCCCGCTCTCATACCCCACGGGCAGCCCGGTCGGGCCGGGGGGGGAGCGGACAGGGCCATGGCTAGGAGCCGCTCTAGCAGCAGGAGTGACCAGGCGGTCAGTGCTGCGAGCGGCCGGGGCGGGGGCGGCTCTCACGAGCGAGGACGCTCGGAGCGGCTCCCCGGCGCTCTCTAACCCCTGGGTCAGTTGGATAGGACCGGGGGGAGAGCGGGTGGTAGAGCTCCGGTCATGGCGCCATGGCCTGCACTCCTCCTCCTCCGACTCGCTGCCCCCGGAGGCGAGAAGCTCAAGGGGAGGGTCGGCTGGGCCGGACCCTCTACCCTCCGGCGCAAGCGCCGGTAAAGGCTCTCCCTCTACAGGGGGATCCCGGGCGGGAAGCCCTAAATCCGGCGGCCTGGCGGCCGCGGAAGGGACCAGGGCTTTAGGAGCCCTCTGGATCGGGGGGTGGGAAGTTAGCCAAGCCTCTAGCTGAGCCCAAGTAGGCTCAGACCAAACGGAGCATACCGCACAGGGATCGGGACGGGTGCATCGCCTGTGCAGAGGACAACACGCGTGCACGTCCCAGTCCGGCAATCCCCGGCGGCAGACCTGACATCTAAGAGTCATACCTGTAAGGGGAAAGGACTCAGTTAGACACAGAACATATATATAAACAAAAAATATGTATTACCAAGTCAATTGTAAACAAAAAGGAAATTTGTGTACAAGACAAGGAGCGGGAATTAAAGAGCGCTGTGCCAACAAGATAGATCTACATTGACGGCAGAGCGCTACGAACGCCTAGGAAAGAACATGAAATTAAACATGTACCAAAAAAGCCCAGAAACCCATGTCTACATAAATGATGTGCATTTTGGACCGGGCGGCTTGCCATAGGCGAAAAATCAAATCTGGCGGCATTTGGCCTGCCATACAAAAAATTTTTCTCAAAGTTTCCAATTTCAACCAAACGGTGGAAAACACTAAAAAACTAACTCCCGGGACTACTAAATGTCCAACGAGAGGAGAAAAATCTAAACAAAAGCGACCAGAAGGCCGTACAATGGTAGGCAAAGCAGAACAGGGGAGAATCGAGCCAGCACAAGCCACGCTCCGAAGCCGCGGTGCATACAACACACAGTGTGTGTGAAGCAACGCAACTCAAACGAAGTCGGCACAAAGCCGAAACAAAAGCCTGATTTTCCCCTTTTCCGCCGATACAAAGTATCTAAAACGAATTGCTAGCCTAAAACAACAATCAAAAGAATAGAAAATGGAAAGAACTGGCCTGATTGTTGGTAATCTGCGTCGGATGGCGACGGATTTAGGGAGCAATCACAAAAAACGTCTTGTTCGTATAGGGTGCGAACAGGAAGGAGGAAGTGTCATGGCGGGTGACGGGTTTCATACGGCAACCCGGGGGACGGAGGCGGTGTATGGTAGGCTATTTGTGAAATAATTTTATGTTCGGTTATGGGCAATTATAGGATATAATAGCATACTGTAACAGATAGGTGGTCGGATGTACTGATAGTAGATAAGATGGTCTGGTATTGATTGATGCAGAGTGACAAGTGCATCACGCCTACTAAAAAGTGCATTTGAGCTGTGCGCTTTGGTTCACCTACAGCTGTACATGTACAAGTGGTCCTACTCCGACAATTGCAGATTTGATTGCACTTGCAGGCCCATTCTTTGTTCTTGGCAATGTAATCTTTTCAAAGAACATGCATGAGATGGAGGTTACTGCATTTACATGTACATGTACCCCTATTTTATTATTGTTGTTTTAATGCATCTCTCGATGTCCTCTTTCCCTATGACATGACTGTGACCGAACAGTTCCTTGCTGCACCTGAAGAATGGTCCCACTGGTACTTGCAGATTTGATTCCACTTATAGGTCTATTCTTTGTTCTCTAACACTCTGATCTCTCAAGAACATGCATGAGATATAGATTTTTCTACCCTTGTTTGGTTAATGCCTGATGCACATAGGCGTCCTTTGCCCAAAAGGACTGCATCACGACCTGTTGCAGTCTTGGACATGCCATGGAGAGTGACATGGTACAAAAGGGTAAAGGGAAAGTCCACCCTGATTACAAGTTGGTTTTAAAAGAAGCAGAAAATTTAAAGAAATAGATCAGTGAAGGTTTGAGCAAAATACGATAAGAAAATTATAAGAAAGTTATTGTAATCAATCAAGCACAAATTGGCAACTCCGTGACGTATCTTGCGAGCTCCTCTGCCATTTGCCCTGTACCCCAAAAGTCATTAATTTCCATTTTATCTAAAGAAAATGTTCAATCATACATGCACCTTAGATATAATCATTACCCATATGTTTTAACACAAAACCTGTACATGAAACAAATCTATTCCTTCATTAAATACTAAGAAAATGAACATTTACGAGATTTTCTTACTGAGCAAATGGGAGAGGAGCTCGCAAGATACGTCAAGGAGTTGCCAATTTGCCTATGATTTATTACAAGTTCAAAAAGTCATAACTTTCTTATTTCTTATCAGATTTTGCTCAAACTTTCACTAATCCATTTCTCTCATTTTTCTTCTTTTATTCAAATCAACTTAATACCAGGGTGGACTTTCCCTTTAATGCATTTAATTAATGAGCAGTGCAAACAATGCTTTGTATTACTGGCAAATGCACTTACATGTATTCTCTTCAAGGAATTGATTAGCGTAGGCAAAGTAATACAATCAAAATGGCAAGGGCCATAACTGTCATTTTATATATTCTATCACTATGCAATACGTGCATTTGAGCAGTTTCGTCTGTTAATCACTTCTATTCAAAATCCTATGAGACAATTAAACTTACCTTCGATTGCCTAAGTGGTGTTGGTGTGTGGAACATCTTGAAAGAATGATGAGCTTTAGCAGAGCTGCAAAACAGTAGAGAACACAGAAAATAAAAGCATCTAATGTAATTATATTCTATTCTTTACAACTGGGATGAGATACAGCTGATGACAAAGTGCTGATAACAGTGGGACAAGATGATCAGCCAGTAGGCATCACCTACATAGTACATGTACTACATGTAGATAGATACCCAAAAGCTACCCTGGGGTGAGAGAGACAACTGAAGATATAACACCTTGCAAGCTATGAGATGTGATGATAAGAATGTAACAGCCTGTATACAAGTGCTTATTGTTATCTATCCATTTTCTCCACCTGGGGGGTGTTTCATAAAGCTGTTCGTAAAGTTACACCTGACTTTACGTACGACTTAATGGGATGCTCAATCATTTTTAACTGCATTGATCAACTAAAGGTGAACTGTGCAGATGTAGATTAACATTCTTATTATAACAAACATTTTGAATGCAAAGTATAATTTTTGCCATAATTTAATTGAGGTTATTGGAAATTAGTCACACTTTGTCAAAACTTCAGGAAAAAACTTTGGGCATCCTATCTGGCACTTCATATTCAAGTCATTCCTAAAGTCATGCGTAACTTTAGGATCAGCTTTACATGTATGTAATACCCTCCTGGGTACTAGAGAGAGACGTTATATAAGGGGCCATATCTGAGGTTGCATGGTCACCTGTCCAGACTTGAACCCAGGACTCAGGATGATTGACCAACCACTATACCACCAACATGACCTCTACAACTTCAATGCACACTTTCCCCCAATAACCCATTCTATTTTCAGAAAATCCAAGTCTTCCGATACAAATTGTTCCCAAAGAACTAACGTTACACAGGCTATCAGAGAGATTTGTGCCTTCGTCTATCACTTCAATATTTCCCCAGCTTGGCCAAAACGTAGCAAGTGAAATGAAAAAATAAAAATAAAACTTTGTTGAAGATATAGTTGTACACTGTATACAGAAAACCATGCACAACTAGAATATCTTTCCTGAGAGCCAGAAGGAATTAAAACACAATGTCATAAAAAAGCTAGTTAACACCTCTCGGCAGACAATGTATTCAGGGGCCGTATTCTGAAAATGATGTTATCTTTTACATGTATGTTAAGGAAAATGATGTTGATTGTCATAACAAACCGGTATTGCGCGGAATAAACACCTGTCATTGGTGCTTGCGGAGATGTCTCTATTACTTTTACACGAACACAGCCAGCTTTGAGCGGACATTAACTAACGACTTACACTAATTTTTATTTGTTATGACAGTTAACATCATTTTACAAACATAAAAGAAAACAAGTTTTCAGAATACCACCCATGGAGTCATTCAAAAAGATGACAACGTTTATCTACACTTTTAGAATGCAAGACGTATTTGGAAATGCTTCTCTTTTTTTTCAGCAACAGAATGTGGCTTACACACTTTTTGGTATTTTTCCTCCTTTCTCCAAATACATGTAGGTGTTTACAATAACACACCCATTTCCAGTTTTTTTAGGACAGATCCTATCTTTTGAAATACCGTACCACCCTATACTAGTTCAACAATCTCTCGTTATGCCTGTACAAAGAGCAAAAAATAACCTGCATATATATCTCTTTCTTCAGACAGGAGATTAAAGATAGCATCATCAATTTTAAAAGCAAGTAGAATTTAAGTTCGAAAGAGTATATTAAAATAAGAGTTATATGAGTGCAAACACTTGTGATAATCACCAGTTAAGGAATATCAGATCACTTGGTACTTAATAGTGTTGATTAAATCTTGAGATGTCAAAGTGGAAAATACCTTTGAAAGTCCAAGCTATTTATTATGTGTGGCACTTAAGAAATGAGCATGTACACAACACTTAGTAAAGAATCAAACTTTATTGTCAATAGGATATAAAAAACTGAATAAATAAATATATAAATTAAAAATAAATAAATAAAAAAGTACACCTTCACAGATATTGATTTTATACCCTGAAATGCAATTTGATGGGTAAATTTTTATTTATTTATTTATTTATTTATTTATTTATTTACTTTTTTTTTTAAGGGAGGGGGGGGGGGGTCATTTTTATGGATATTCCTTCAAGAACCTACATCTTTACGAACAGCATTATTTTACTGAGGAACGAAGGATGAGAATCTTCACACAAACTATCCCCCCCCCCCCAATCCTCACAGCCATGGGTACTTGGATGTACATGTTGATCCCCCAAATTCTGAAACACGATTGATCTTCTGTTGCTTTACAATGGGCCAACCCTTTTTTTCTGCATCACCCTATACAACAGAGCAACATTCTGAAACTCCTAAAATGTTCACTCCTGTTTTTTCGGTACCATACATCAGAGCAGGAATCTCTCTCTCTCTCTGTGCATCTCTGTATTTCATCTCAAATTTTAATTGATTGTGCCATCACATGACTCATAATTTTTTTTTAAAATCCTCAAATGAAATTTAAAAAAATAAAAAAAAAGAAAAGAAAAGAAAAAAGGAAAGAAAGGAGGAAAAAGAGAGAGAGGGAGAAAAAAAAAACATTGATTTTTTTCTTTTTTCACAGCCCTCACAAGCTATGGCCCATGAAGCTTGATTACTCTGCATGTTGCTCTAAAAGTAGGCCTACCCATTTTTATGAACCACCCTGTAACTCAAAACAAGAAATATTACAGCTGATGCTGTGTATCCCCCAAATGAAACAACAAATAAAGGAGAAGAAGAAAAAAAAAAAGGAGAAGAAAACAGAAAATCTGTTCTTGTTTTTGTTTTTTGTTTTCACAGTCTGGGGTCCCAGCAGCCCTAAATTCCGACTCTGACACCCGATTAAATTTCATGCTGCTTTCAATGAGGCCTATCCATTTTTTTATGGACCACCCTATATCTCAGAGCAAAAATTTCATGGCAGTGTATCCTCAAATAAACCAATAGGAAGACAGAGGGGAAAAAACTAGGATAAAAAAAGAAAATCTCAGTTTTTCTTTTTTCACAGCCTGGGCTCCCAGCAGCTCTAAATTCCGACACCTGATTAAATCATATGCTGCTTTGAATTAGGCCTATCCTTTTTTTATGGACGACCCTGTTTCTCAGAACAAAACTTTCATAACCGTGTATCCTCAAATAAACCAATAAGGAAGACAGAGGGGAAAAAACAGGATCAAAAAAGAAAATCTCAGTTTTTCTTTTTCACAGCCTGGGCTCCCAGCAGCTCTAAATTCCGACACCTGATTAAATCATATGCTGCTTTGAATTAGGCCTATCCTTTTTTTATGGACCACCCTGTATCTCAGAGCAAAACTTTCATGACTGTGTATCCTCAAATAAACCAATGGGAAGACAGAGGGGAAAAAACTAGGATAAAAAAAGAAAATTTCGGTTTTTCTTTTTCACAGCCTGGGGTCCCAACAGCCCTAAGTTCTGACACCCGATTAATCTGCATGCTGTTTTACAAAGGGCCCAGGAAGAAAGGAGGTAGATTTTAAGATAACATCGGGCAAAGAAAAGCACAACATGCAATTCTAATCCACTAAAGAATGGGTCTACTCCACAACACAGAGAAGGTGGGCAATGGCACAGGGAAAGCTTGATTTCTACAAGAATGCCCACATACATTACATGGTACATGTACTGAAACATGTGTCCATATAGATGATTATTTAAAGGGACATTAAAAAAAAAAAAAAAATAAAGCAAAACAAAACAAACAAATGTCAAACATGTGCCTAGCTATATTGGTGCAAAAAGCACTCTGAACATGATGCGTTTGCTTGGGGATGAGCAAGAATTTTTCTTCCATTTCTACAAAGCAACATTTCTGAAACACAAGATTTGACTTTCAGTTGCAAGGTTAACGTTTCAAATCCCAACTTGAATCTATATCTCAACCCAAGTACTAAATGGGTATAGTGGAACCTCCTTATAAAGAGCACGGTTATAACAAACTCTCATTATAACAAGGTGATTTTACTGGTCCCACTTCTCTGTATTTTATTGTTCTTTAGCCCTGATAAACAAGGTTTCAATATAAAGAGGTAATTTTCTTGGTTCCAAGGAGTTTGTTGTATTGAGGTTCCACTGTACTTGGCAGGAATTATTCCTTGACATAATATTACACTGTGTCACCTGTATACAGTGTGGCCAGCGCAGAAAATACTGTTCTGCTCGGGAGCAGAGAAAATTCTGTAAAATCAAAAATTTTACTACTAAATCAAAATTTCACTCAAAAATGCTCTGACAAGCAAAAAAAAAACGGTTATCAGCATTTTCGGAGTGTATTTTCACTCAAAAAATCTCTGACAAGCAAAAAAAAACAACAAAAACACCAGAATTATGCTAAAATTCTGCTAGATTTTGTCACATTAAGCCTAGCATAATGCTAGATGCTAAAGTGGTCAAAATTCTGCCAGAAAGCAGAATTCTGCCAACTCTGGCAACCTTGCCTGTATATGTTATAAAAGTCTACAGAACGAGAAACAGTGGAAACTCGTTATAAAGAGCTCTGATATAACGAGATTCCTGATATAACACGGTAATTTTGCTGGTCCCAGGTCTTTATGTTCTTTTGTGTTTTTACCCTGATATAAGGAGATTCCTAATATGACAAGGTAATTTTCATGGTCCCAAGGTTCTTGTTAAAGCGAGTTTCCGCTGTATTATCATTTGGCATTATCATTTCTATTGATATTTGACTTTGAAAGGAAGCCTCATTCTAAAGCTGCGTTCATACGGGACTTGTGGTTTCGAAACTTTAAGTTAGTGAAATTTTAAGTTAACAAAACTACGACTCCCTAACCGCAGCGAGGGTTCACATGAGCCCTAAACAACGAGCTGAAACTACAAGCCGAGTGATCATCATGGTTGACCCAGGAAGTAGATACTACCCGATTTTGTGTCATGTACACATACAGATCCTGTGTTCATAATGTGTGCGAAGGGTATGACCCGGAATTTCAACATGAACAGCATGGTTATCCTAAACCACAAGCCTGCGAAACTTAAAGTTTATTCCGTTCACATGGGCTATAACTTCGATGGAGGACCCCCCCCCCCCCTTATCAGAACCATGTACCACTAAAAGAAAAATATTCTTCTTGCCAATTTAAAGAACAAAATGTGATCAATTTAGCCCTTAAATAATTCCGGTCCTGAAAGGGTTAATGCATCTGAAACACTCCCTTTACGTCTCTCTGCCTCAGTCTGTAACTAGTCCCACTAGGTGATCCTTCTCCTTCACCCTCACTTGCCCGAGGGGCAATCCAAACCTCTGCGTCAACCGCCGGCCTCGAACAATAACAAATTCTTTCAAAAGCCCCTTACATTCACGGGAATCAACGACCCCACTAAGTGCCGGATTAATACCTACAATAAGGCCACACTCTTTGCCAGTCAGGAGTGAGGCTTCGCGGCACAAAGCCCCCCTGGTCTATTAACTCTTAATATGAGAATTTAATTTGCTGGTATTATCTTCTTGTACTCCCCTGGTAATGAATGCGAATTGAGAAGAGAAAAAAAAAAGGCTTGGGAAATGGAAAGATGGAGTGGAAAAAGAAAATCAGCATGCCAATATAGGTTTGACACAATAACAGATGAACACCTAGAACACTATTTATTAAAGGCCACGAACGGTTGAGGCAAGCGTTGCAGTCAATAGGAAAGACATGCGAACCTGTGAAATTGTTTGGATTTAAAATTACAGATTATTGTGAAAATCACAAGAGCCATTTACATGCACTTCAACCCTTCCTGTAAAGATATTATTTGACAAGGGTTACAAAATAAACGGCACATAGATGTAGCCTACACAATGTAGGGGTGAATAAAAGCTGATTTATAATGTTGGCCTGTGTTATGAATGATTTCTTTTACACTTCTAACACACAAATCTGATCAAAAGAAAATTTGAAAGCAATGTAATTGACTTGTCATATCTTGAACTTATCAACCAAGGCAAAGGCAAGGCTGGGGGAAGCATATGCAGAGTATCCCAAATTAATATGTGATCATCATTGTTTCCATTTCAAGCCATATTTACCCCAATCCCCCCCCCCCCCCCCCCCCAAAAAAAAAGAAGCAATTTAGAGAGAGGGAAAAAAAAAAAAAAAAAAAACATATTTGACTGGTAGCTCTTCTTCCATCCAGCAGATTCCAGGTATACATGTACTTTTACTTGATCAGAGCCCCGTTTCATAAAACTTATCATCAATAACAAGTTACAATTGTTATAAGCTACAGAAATCCTTGAATCTAATTGGCTGAGAGCAAATCTGTCATAGAAATGGAGCATTGATAATAAGTTTTATGAAACACGCCCAGGGCACTCTTGCATGAAAAGTTGTTATTAAAGGCAACTCAAGACACTCAACTTTTTGCATTCATGAATAAAAGAAATCTTTAAAGAAAATTTGCACAAATGTTTGCTTACATCGGTTCAAATTCACATGCGTTTTGAAAAGATTAGCACATTACTGATTTCTTCTTTCATGTGGAACAAAATCCTGTATTCATCAAGGTTCCATCAAATGCATTTCTCATTGACAGAACTCCACTTTACCTTTAAAATTCGTTCCCATTCAGCGTAGCATAAAGACAAAATGGAAGCTGTGTTAACGTTTCTAGAAGATGTCAGTCTGAAACGACTTGTACATGAATCATTCCAAAACTCATTGCCCCTTCAAATACAGTTAGTCAAATAGAATGACAATAATAACTGTAAGGGGAAAAGCGCTCCCTCTTTGTCCCCGCTTTCCCCCACGGGCAAAGGAACAAATACAATGTAGATTTTAATCCATTCCATTGTGCACGGTACAGATAATCATCTGTGTTTATTCTACAAATAAAATAACCTCTAGATGGGGTGCAGTTGCAGTCCTAGGAGAAAAAAATGGGATGCAGAAATCATGTTTTACAGGTACATAGTATACACACACTGTTTATGCTCTGTTTGAAGAGTACTATGTTTCCTACTGAAAAATAAGGTAGTAACAGGCGGGACATGTAACTACATGTTATCTCTAGAGGCATTCACAGTGAAGGGAAATTTTGATACTTTATAATCAATTAAGATTTGAAGGACCAACTTCCACAAAAGTATATATTTTTTTTTATGGATTGAAAAAAGAAAAGTATCTTACACTTGTACTGTTTAGCAAGGAATATACTATTGATTTCCCATAGTAGTATGGTAAAAGGACAGGAAAAAATTGTGACAAAAAAACCCCAATAAAACCATCTGTTCATTTCCGTAGTAGAATTTATAATAGGAAATTCTGACCCCCAAAATGTCCAGCTTACTGGGAAAATGTAAAGTTGTCTGAACATTTTCTCAATCTAGCTATTAACCTATTTGACAGATGAAATAAAAATAAAATTTATTCACCGATTCAGGTTAGGGTAATCATCTACACTTGCATAAAAAATGTACAAAGAACCATGATTAGCGAAAGGAGTGTACAGACTACAACATCTTATAAAGAAACAGGTTTTGGGGAAGTCAGCTGACACCATTTGCCACTCTCCACCCAGGTGTTGTGTTAAATGGGTACCGGCAGGAAAGAATTCCTTGAATGCTGTGCGTGCCTAAATCGGTAGCCTAGCTAGAGCCGGGGTAATATTGGAGCATCTTGAGCACCATTCATGGTGGATATGAGTGCTATATAAATATCCAATGTTATTATCATTATCATCATGTTTTGTATCAGGTTAAGTCAAAGACAGAGGTGGAGCATATTACATCTGATTGGTCACATCAGCGCACACCCACAAGCCCCGCCCACTTATATGATTCTCGTACGATACGGTGATGTCCAGACTACAAGGAAATGCTGATTGTTTATTGAGTTTACGTTCAAAACGATGCTCAAACATGCGTTTCGCTATACAATATTTCTTTATACAATGTTCAGACGATGAAAATTTAATTACTTATCGTATAGCTATACAATTCTTGTATAGCCATACAATGAATTTAGGTAGTCCGAACAGGGGGTTTGTCCAGTTGACATATCGGAATGTAGGCGACTGTCTGTGCCCATATTATTTATATGAAATAAGTAGGACCTTTACAATTCTAACTCTTAAAAATCAAGGGAGAGAGGGACAAAGACAGAAGATAGAGAGGGAGAGAGAGACGAGCATAAGGAAGAGAAATAAGAGGTGAAAGTAAAGATAAATATTGCAGAAATAAGAGAGAGGCATAACTCCAATTCATAAACTTAAAGTGATTTGGTAACTTTGTAGAGGCTTGATAAAATCGGAGTTGCCTGGCCTTACATGCTATTAGTGTATGTAATATGGTGTAAAAATGAAGCCCAGGGGAAAAAAAAGCACTTCAAAATCATCATGTGCTTCACAAAACTAAACATATGCAAGTGACCGGAAATGCCAGACTCATTTTCCCCCATAGACTCAGTGTTAGACTAAAGCGTATGGCCATACGCTTTCGTAAATGGGAGTATTCAGTCATAAATATCTTAATAATAGCATTATATATTTGAAAACCTTTCTATGCCTATTTATTTATCCTTCTGAACATCATGATACATGACAGATATCAAAATTCAACAATTTATTAAAGCAAGCCTCCACAAAGTTACCAAATCCCTTTAATGGAGAGACAAAGACAGAGATTGAGAGACAGAGAGAGAGAGAGAGAGAGAGGACAATATTAGATTTCAAAACACATACAGTACATGTACAAACAAACACACAAAAATAACCAAAGAAAGAACAAAGAACAGAATCCATAAAACATTAGGAAGCAAATCATGGAGGAACAGCAAATTTTCCATTCCAATAAAACAAACAAGTACTTACCGACAGACCAGCCTCCTCGCTGAAGGCATGTTCATTGGGTTCTGCCAGGCCAGTTGATGGCGCTCTTCACTTCTAGGTGTCCTGGAGCTGTACATACCAGGTGTGAACTGCTTGGGCCTCAGGTTCATGGGATGGGAAGGGGTCTTGAACAGTGAGTTGTTGTTGTTATTCAGTGTGGAGTATCTGTCTGAAAGAGGGGATCTGGCAAAGGGAAATGATATTGCTTAATCAGTCTGTGTAGCCATTAATTACAAAAAATTCTTTTATTTACTTAGAAATGGGGGCCTTGCAAACACAGTATTTTAGTCCATTTTGGAAAATCTATAACAGTATGCTATATTATCTCCATTATTCTGCATTTAAAAACTCTTTTGAAGAAATATCAATATCATGTGTATTTTTTATAGCCTTTTCTTCATACGAAAGTGAGTTTATGTGACATTTAAATCCCTATTTTTTTTTTCTTTTCTTTATAACATCTGTTTAAGAGCTGCATCGCTATCTGCTCCTGAGCACTTTCAGGGGGCAGTCGGTTCTTGGAGTGGTATTCCGTAAATTGTTTTTCATTTTTTCAATAAAATAATTTGAAATGTCATCACAAAGCTTGAACTGATGGCACATCATTGGTTAATGGCTATGCATAGATGGCTGCATACTTGGGTTTATGCCTGTAAACTACAAATCGGTCATCATATTGTGATACTAGCGGGATTATCGGTATCAACTCAAAACATTTTACAACAATGACGATCATGCCATTGGTACTCTTTGATGTCTAAAATGACAAAGATCTTTGTGAGTGAGTTTCAGTGATTTTCCATGGTGGAGAAACTTGTAGGTAAAGTTTTCAGGGTCATCATGTATTCTTGATCTACAAATAACAAGGATATCATTACCTCATTTCTGTCCATGCTTGTGAGCTTTGGACACCAAGAACCGACAGAACACCATCAGGAGTGGACTCCAGGCTCTCCATTGAGGGCGCTGTTCTCTTTTGGCCATCCAGAGACAGGGTCTGAGCAGGACTGTTCTCTTTGTCTAATGTTCCTCGACTAGGGCTGGGCACATGGGCAAAATCCAGTTCTGGAGTTGCACTTCTCTGAGGGCTGAGGTGGAGGTCCTTTGATTTGTTGCTACGGTGTTGGGATGCCTTATGCAGTGGTGTTTGGTGGCGGGTCTGGAGAATCGGATTCACCATGTATTGCTTGCAGTAAGGAGACAACCAGCCATTGCGGGGAGGTGGGGGTGGTCTTTGAGATCTGGTGGACAGCCGTGGGGATGTCCTCTGCTGTTGCTTGGGCGACTTTGCCGACTCTTTGGCAAGACTGCGTCTAGCTTTGGCAGGGGTCCTGCGCCGTTCAGGTGATGCCTGCGCCAGATCCTCAAGAGGATGGGAGAATGCTGGACACCTGGGTTCTTCGCTCCCAAAGACCTGGGCATGGAGCCGACCAAACATCTTGCTCCGACTGGCTGACCTTGGTGTGAGTGGAGCTTGTCTAAGGCCCTGGAAGGCCACTCCACTCTCTTCTACAGACACCTTCCAAGGTGTATGGCTTCTACCCAGAGTAATGGTTGCATCATTGTTCATGGGATTTCCTTTTCTCTTTTGACTGCTACCCGGTGTAGTAAACCCAGATCTAGTATGTCTTGCCTGCGCTCCATGTCCGTCATCCTGCTCATCAAGTTTCATCGGCTTGCTTGGTGATACTGGAAGATCGTTGGCTACAGGATTCCATCCAGACCCTCCCTCAATCGCTTTTCCTGTAGCTAGCCCTACATGCGACACCTCTTGGACTTTTGAGCAGGTGCGGTGCCTTGCTGGTCGTGCTGCCCCTGGTCCTTTCTGCCTCAACCGCTGGCTGTGCCTTGTATCCTGGTGCCGTTGACCTTGTGACATACTGACTGAAACTCCTTGAAGCTCAGGATCTCTCTGGTTACGAGGGGTAAAGATGTTGATCACTCGCTGAAAGAAGCCGCTGGTTGCTGCTGTGGATAGGCAGACAAAAATTATGAACCAGGACTGTTTGATTATAACAACAACAGTAGTAGTAGTAATAGAAAGTTTCAAGAAATTCCTGGGTTTTTTTTCTTTATTGGGGGGGGGGGGAGAGGATTTGGTTCACAATCAAATAACCAGTTTATCTTTTACTTTCTCATAGAAGTGCATAATTAATAACTACAATTTTTGATGTAGGTATTATAACCTTTAAAAGCGTTAGGGATATCAACAAATCAACAACACTTCAACTTTATTCTCTCAGAGGGAATCACACTCCTTAGCAGAATTTTGAATTGTATTTCTTGAACATCAACAGATTTCTCCATGAACTTTAACAACAACAACAAGATATACAAAATACTATCCACTAGTCAGAAATACTCCTAGCTGGTTAGTATGAGTAAGTGATATATAATGAGTGAATCAGTCAAGAAGAATTCTTACTTGGTTTAGGTTTTGGTTTTGGTTTTTCCTCTAGTCTTTAAAAGCGTTAGGGATATCAACAAATCAACAACACTTCAACTTTATTCTCTCAGAGGGAATCACACTCCTTAGCAGAATTTTGAATTGTATTTCTTGAACATCAACAGATTTCTCCATGAACTTTAACAACAACAACAACAACAAGATATACAAAATACTATCCACTAGTCAGAAATACTCTTAGCTGGTTAGTATGAGTAAGTGATATATAATGAGTGAATCAGTCAAGAAGAATTCTTACTTGGTTTAGGTTTTGGTTTTGGTTTTTCCTCTAGTCTGATACGCTTGCTATCCTGTGACACCTCTCCAAATGTTCTCTCAGCCTGATGACGTCTCTTCATGCCTGCAGTTAAACAAACCATTTCAGATGTAACAAATAGCTTTGAAATTTTCATCAATGATTTTATTAATGTTTTTGGTTTGTACAGCACATGCCAGCCCAGGTATTTGGGAGCAAAGAAAGTCTGCTTTGTTTTGATTCACTTGATAAGTATTAGAAGTTTTGAATTGCCGTCACATTTGGTTATTCTAAACAGGAGTATTTAAAAAATGAAGTACGAGACAAAATTTAAATCTGTTGGATGACATCTAAATTACCTTCTGCTAAGAATACAGTGGAAACTCACTATAACGAGGACCTTGGGACCATGAAAATGACCTTGTTATATCAGGAATCTCCTCAAATCAGGGTAAAAAAAACAACAAAAGAATATAAGGACCGTGGACCAGCAAAATTACCTCATTATATCAGAGCTCTTTATAGCGAGTTTCCACGGCACTCCAAAATTTTTATGATGTGGTACAAGTAAACAGCCATTTACATAGGACAGGATCACATTGTATTTCCTTATCACTGTTAACCCGTTGACTACTGGATTCTTTAACTCTCATAGGCTTAATACAGGAGCCACCCGGTTCCCGTAGTCTATGGGTTAACACTTTCAAATACTATGTCAACTTTAATTTAACCCTTTTTGCAAAGGAACTCCTTATAATATCGGGCATCTTTAATGAGCTTACATTCACCCAAGTATTGTTGGGCTAACCATTTGAAAGGTCCCCCCCCCCCCCCATATCCCCCAGTCAGGGACCAATCAGTTCCCATAGGAAGTTGGTTAAATAAATCCCAGTACATTAAAGGTTTAATATGAGAGTATAAGAAGTATCTATGGGGGGATATCTCATCCTCTGCTAACCAAAATACCCCCCCCCCCCCCATGGAAAAAATCATCAGTCCTGCAGTTTGGTTTCAAGACTTTCCGATCTTACATAATGGGCATGCCATTACAAAAGATCAGCACCAGGGGGAAAGCTGCTCAGAATAAATTTACTATTCAATGTCTGGTAGGACAGTTGTTTAGAGGTAACAGTCCAAATGATGGTTGTCACGGTAATACAGTCAAACCTGCTTTAGCGACCACCTGTCCATAAAGACCACCATTTTGTCTCCCTTGAAAAGTGTTTCTCATTGTAACATGTATTAAAGGTACCTGTACATAAAATACAAACCACCTACTTCTAAAGAAAGCATTTCTTGTCTCCCCTGAGTGGTCTTTATATAAAGGTTTCACTGTACTTCTAAAGAAAGCATTTCTTGTCTCCCCTGAGCGGTCTTTATATACAGGTTTCACTGTACTTCTAAAGAAAGCATTTCTTGTCTCCCCCCTGAGCGGTCTTTATATGTACAGGTTTCACTGTACTGGTCACATGACACCATACACTTCATACCTGAATGAATGGGGTCTTCCTCTTCTGCAACTATAGCCTGCAGTGTCTCAATCTCCCATTTCTCCACATTCATCTTCCATACAGCTGGTATGAGAACTTCATGATACACACTGCAAATGATGGCAAAAAGAAAAGAAATGAAAAGAAAGTAATACACACTGAACTAGAGAAAATATCTTTTGGTTGAACCTACAAAGGGTGCATTTTTAATTAATGTAAGTACATTAAAAATGTTAAATATTAAATAAGGATTTCCTATGCGAAATAGATCCCAGTTCACTCACACTGAACTTAGTGGAATTCCCATTTAATGCATATATACAAATGCTCTTGAACAGGCTTTCGTTCTACCATAATTGTTTGGTGTACATGTATATTTACTATTTGTGATCTCACATATTCAACGGCGGTTTGGTGTGATTCTGTTGGAACTAATTTTTCATCATAAGAAGTCAAATTCATCTCCTACATACAGGGCTGTAATGGCTATCTACATGTATCTGTAAGTATATGCTTTGAACAGACTAGTCGTCAGAGTGCACGCGCCTTGCTTTCACTGCTCTTTCCCAACTAGACATACTGGCCCTGTTCACACTCACCTTTCATTCTTGGGATATAGCAGGGGAGACAAAATCTTTGTGAGATCTGTGCTTGCAAGAATAAATTCCTGGTAGATGTCAAACTACCAAGGAAATTTTTTACATTAGTGCATTCTCTATTAAAGTCAAGATTAACTTTAGTCTGATCAAGCTGGCTTTTACCAGTGATTATGAAAAAAGGTCATTTGAGGACTGTTCATACTATACCCCTCAGGTTTGGGATAAAACAAAGGAGGTAGAATCTTTGTGGGATCTGTGTTCGCATGAATCAGGTTCTGATGGACGTCAAATGTCAAACTAATCTGTTGTAAATATATTCTTTATAAAAGAGTCCAGTTTATCCTCAGTCTGAACAAAGCTAGACTTCACCACTGACCACCGATAAGGCAACACGACACTGTTCACACTCACCTTTCAGGTTTGGGATGCAGCAGGGGAGGCAATATCTTTGTGAGATCTGTGTTTGCAAGAATCTGGTTTTGATGGATGTCAATCAGAGACAGCCCAACACGGAATATAGTGGTTACACCTGAAAATAAAGAGAATCAAAATAAAGAAATATTAACAATCCATACTTTACCATGGGATTATGCACTACCAAACCACCAAAAGGTTACACAGTGGGATAATCAGTTAGAGCTCATTAACGTTTATTTGGGCAGCATGGTCAATTTTTCTTTTCTTTCTTATTTTTTTTTTTTTTTATAATTTCCTATTTGAGTACCAGTGTGCTTTCTTCTATGTGAAATCAAAATTTGGAAGCAAAAAACAATTAAAAAAGAGATATTTTCTTTGCAGTTCTTTGTAGACTAACTGGAGTTTGTTGTATTAGTTGTAATTTCATAACGACCCTGGCTCACTCTTCTCATTTTGATCCCCCATAACTTTAAAACAGCGTAAGCCGCTGCATTCATACTTGGACATAACAACAACCAGGATGTGCTTTTTAATCACTGTGCCAAGTTTTAGGACAATCAGATTATCCCTTCAAAGAGATTTCTATGGAGTTCTAATCCTCCTTTTGTCACCTAACACAAAAACATGTACCTCTTGAGCTTGAGCTCTTGTGGTTATTTGTAGACTAACTGGAGTTTGTTGTAGTAGTTATTTTACACAACGAACTTAATTCACTCTTGTCATTTTGATCCCCCATAACTGTAAAACAGCGTAAGCTGCTGCATTCATACTTCAGACATAATAACAACCAGTATGTGCTTAATCAGGGTGCCAAGTTTTAGGACATTCAGATATTCTCTTCAAAGAGATTTCTATTGAGGTCTAATCCTCCTCTTGTCACTTAGCACAATACATTTACCTCCTAAGACAAGTGTGTCTCAACAGGCCCCAAACTTTAAACCCTTTTTAAAAAAAAGGAACATTCTTTGGGAGTGGGTATTCTTCTCTTGTTACAAGTTAGGAACATCCTGTTCTGACAAGTTATCTATCATTTTAAAGCAGAGTTCTTCTTTTTTGTGTGGTGCTGGGTCACAAGTGGTATAACTGTTTTATCGTGCCACAAAGAAAAAGCTCATGGAAAAAACATTTACAACAATTCCCTGGGTCATTCAACATCAATATTTTGTATGGGGCTTTCAGATCTCCTCTCAAATTTCAGTATGAAACACTGAAAATCACTACCAACTAGCACCTTTGTATAGGAATGAAATAAGTTTGTAATTATTGTATACATATCTCTGTTGAGTTCTACTTACCATCCACTAAGATAAGATCCCATATCGCGAGTACTGTGTCCCAGCAAGGCAGTGATGTATAAAGGCACATAAACCATGGCGTGACATACATCAGAGGCTGAACACCAAGGGAATCCTAGAACAGCAAAGTTTCATTTGATAAATGATATAGTAAAATGCGAAGAATTCCTAGCTGAATTGTAGGTCAGGTTAACAGGGTGACTCCATGTAATACATGGTGTCATACATGTTGTACAGTTAAGTTTCTCCACCAAGAAAAGTATAGCTCATACTTAACTCATAAATTCAGAGCTGTTTCAAAGTGCTTTGCTTCTTCAAGAAGAATAAGGAGGTGAAAAATACATGTCATTCACATCTCTGGCAAGTACTGGAGTATGTAGACTTCCATACATGTGTAAATGGCATGAGTATTTCAGCTCAGACAGATATGACCATTAGCGTCAATATGAGAATTATTGCACAAGTTTGCATCAATATTAATTGGAAATCACTTACCGAATATCAAATATATTTGGCAAAAGCTGCTTGTTAGATAAATGGAACAATATGGGAATAAAGTCAACAATTTGTACTCGCATTTTCTTCCTGCTACCAAAGATTATCTTTAATAAGCCAGTTCGTAATTACAATTTACACATGTGCAGATAAAGGTCATTTGTAATGAGTACAGTTGACCTTTATACGCTGTCATTTTGTATGCACCTCGATGCCCACACCAGTATGATTTTACATGTTAAACAAGTAACGTCTCCACCAAAACAAATGCGCGTGTGTGTGTACCAATTGGGGTCATTTCAGGGTCACTTGTACCATGAATTTAATAATTATGAACTGGTTTATTGGTGAAGTGCCTTCATAATATCAGACAAACCAAGGAGAAGAAAGAAATAGGTGAAAGATATAGAGGGAGACAAGAATATCTGACTATATTACTTACAAAATGTCTGGCCACTCTGGGGAAGTGCTGACCCAGCAGTTTCTGGAAAAGAGAAGCATGGCTCTGGATTCTACAAAACAACAGAGGTAAAGATAATTATAATGTGATGTCTAAGTATTAATGTGTCAATTCGCAACATGAAAATTTTGGAACACAATTTCTCAAAATTTAGTGTTGCGATTCATTCCATTTGAAGGATTTAATCTTTTGCACTTCTGCTTTCGGCTTTCACACTATACCTATCCAGCGATATGCTTACTGATTCATATTATGAATTCTTTCAAAATCCTCTTCCAAATATTCAATTGCTAAAATGCACAACAACACATCTTAAATGATTTATAAAATGCTACAGAACAGTACACTACCACCTGGAGCTTTTTCTACAAATTCTTATCCCTAAAATCTACTCATCAAGTACTCTTTCTCAATTTAAATGGAATTGCCACTTTGTCATTTCCATAAAAGATATGTTTGTAATCTTTGAAATTAGATATTCTCCATCTTTTTATGAAACTCACCGTTTGAGATTCTTGTCAAAGTAGCCAGTGAGGAACTTGGGTTTCTCAAAGAGCGCCACCATGGCCCAGAAAACATCTTCTTCGTCGTCCATCACCATTAAGAGCATGCCTACTAGGTAGGACATTCCTGATCAAGAAAGGCCAGAGAGAGGAAGAGAGAGAGAGAGAGAGAGAGCGAGAGAGAGAATACGGTAGTCACACATTCCTACAATAGTTAAGAATATAATATACTGATCATAATGATAACAATTACATTGGCTTTGCACTCATATCTGTGATGGCCCTCAATACACCCTATTACAGTGGAACCCCCTTATAACAAACTCCTTGGGACCACTGAAATTACCTCTTTATATTGAAACCTTGTTATATCAGGTCTAGAAAACAATAGGATACAAAGAAGCAAGACCCGCAAAACTACCTTCTTATAATGAGAGTTTGTTATAACAGTGTTCTTTATAACGAGGTTCAACTGTATTTACTGTAGTTATGTACCTGTACCCTTGCTCTATTTTTTTTCTTCTCATTTTTCTCATGAATGGTGAACATCAAATATATTTGATTACATTAATTTACATTAATTTTTGTAGCACCCACAATCATCAACATTACAGGTAAAAGAGTAGTTTAACCCTATTCCCCCCCCCCCCCATTCAGTGGGGGGGGGGGGGGCATTTTGACCACAGCTCCTCTGTATAACATCCATGATTGACTCTCGCTAATCCAAAGTGCTGACGAAGTGCCAGCTAGAAACGGCCAAACGGGCGTATTAACAATAGATGATGTGGCCAAAACTTGAAATGAAATGATCGATATGAAAATCTATGATTTCAAACACACAGTACATCCTAACACCCTACATCAACTATCCATTAATTTGGTTCAACCAAAACTGCATAATTGACAATACAAGCAAGTGAATACAAGAATGTGACTGACCATGCATTGTTCATGTATAAAAAGTGGCACAATGGGAGAAGTGTGAAATGATGGAAAAATAAATAGAGGCCATGTGATGTGTAACTGGCCAATCAAATACCAATGTTCTTTCTATGTGTCCTAAAATAACATTAATATGATTTATTGGATGAAATATCTACACAATAGCAGATATGTTTGTAGCAATATACTTTTCATCTCAAAATCAATTGGCTACATATATGTAGATGCAGGCATACCTTGACAATATCCCACACCAGGGTTATACAGAGCATAGACGCTGAGCAGTCTGAAGAGAGAGGCACGCCCTTCCTTAGCTTCTGGTTTGGACCCCATGAAGAGACGATGGGTGGGGAATGTGCGCTCTGTGTGAAGAAAGAAAAGGAGAGAGAAATGGTTTGAGAGAGAGTGAGAGTGAGAGTGAGTGCGAGAGAGAGAGAGAGAGAGAGAGAGAAGAGAAAGGGGGGGGGGAGAGACAGGAAAAAAAAAAGGGAGAGAGAGAGAGAGTATGAGGGGAATAGTGATTTGTTCCAGATTAATCTTTTGGAGGTGTCGTGGTATAGCGGTTCGTTCACTTGACTCTCAATCAAAGGGTTGAGAGTTCGAATCCCGGCCTGGCACTAACGTCTTTTGGCAAGACGTCAATCCATGTTTGCCACTCTCCACCCAGGCGTAAATTGGTCGCCGATATGTTAGAGCGCTACATATTTGGCCGCTCAGCTATGACCGGGATAATAATGTTGGCGCGCCATGAGCTTCACAGCGTAACGGACCTGAAGCCACCATTATTATTAATTATAATTATTACAAGATGATACTGAGTGAGTAATAAGTCACTTGAAAGACCAATCATTTAATTGAAAAATAAATGTTAAAAACAACGCATAATAATAATAATAATAATAATACAATACATTTATTAGGCGCTTAATACGGATGTTTCTAAACGCACGGTTTACCGGAAAATTAAGATTAAATCCAAAATAATACAAAAATACAAAAATGATTAGGAACCTTAAATGTATGTAATTCAAACAATAGATACAGTGTATACATTTGTAAATACGGTAAATACGCATGTCCCTTATTTGTATAATTATACACATAATATAAACTGGATGAATGCGACTGCGTCTCCAGCTATCAATGACTATAACTTTGGCTGCTACATAATGCTTCCAAAGATGTTCATGTACATCTTTGGTGGTGGAGGTATAAGAAGGTGTCTCTACTTGAAATATATTAAGTCCTCATTTCAGAGAACCTACCTAGATCAACTACAATCTGTCTGAGGATCTGCAGAGGGATGAGATGTTTCATCTGAGCCGGCTGTTGTCTCTCCACCTCCTCCTCTCCTCTACCGGTATCATCGTCCTCATCTAAGACAGCCTGGTGGTTGGGACGGAAGCAGTACTCACTGATGCCCAGCTCTACCATCTGGGAGCGTAGGGCCCTTACACATTCCTACATTGGTCAGAGGATTGAAATTTATTTTCTGGTTTAAGACCATGAGACTAGTGTAGCATTGTTAAAAATAGCTATATCTGAAAACATTTGAAAACTGAGAGATTAACTGCACTCTAGAAAATTTCCCTATTTTCCGTTGAAAAGACTCATTCTGTGAAAGTGGCAATATCCTTCCCAGATATACATGTAGGAACTATACTAAAATACAGATGCATAATTGTTTTCAAGAGAGCTTTGCAGGTATCACGGAAGCAAGCAGGTAACCCCCCCCCCCCCCTGCACTGGGTTTATACCTTGCTCTTTCACAAAAGCTTCTTAATACATGTGCAGCACATGATGCTTAACATTTCTTGTTCACTGGGGATGTTCTTAAAATAATGTGGACAAATAGTGAGATGTTCCAAGATATAATAATTTTTTTTTTTTTTTTTATAAATCTTGCTTTCCAGATCTATTTCTTCAGCTTTCCAAAGCTCTTCTGGGGCTGTCATGATCTACATGTACTCAGCATTTTCAGAGCTGTTTAGAGCTCTTCAAAGAACTTTTCAGTGTTCTCTCTCTATAATTTTGCCACTGGCCTCCTACAGACAGAAACAACATTTCAAAGAGTAAACCATTACCGTATAGCTGAAGGAAGACGTGCTTTGTTGCTGCTCACAGCCTAGCAGCTTGCTCCACAGGATTGGCCGCAGGGCTCTGGGGATGCCCTTCCTCAGAAGGTACCTTAGCTTGTTGGGTGAGTTGATGTAGGAGCTGGGCCAGTCTGCAATGTACTTCTTCCATACTGAAAGGTGCTCATCTGATGAATTGTGCAAGCTGCATGTAAGAAATAATTGAAAAAAATGAAGGTGAAAGCGGAAACATAGAATCGGAAACTTTAAAATGTAGTCAATCTATGTAATGTACATGTAGGTCTTAGACCTGACTTTCTGATAGTCCTACTAGAGTGACCCTTTACAAGAGTAGGGTGTCTGAAGGATTTTTCTATCTCAGAAAGTGCTCGTTCAAATGATCTGATTTTTTTCCAGATCTTGTTGAAAACACTGTAAAAAAAAAAAAAAGAAAAGAAAAAAAAAATTGCATTTGTTTTTTAGTTACCAGTACCCTATGCTCAAATGAATTCTTGGAAATTTTCAGCTAAAAAAACTCCAATAGACCTGTACAAAATGAAATGGCATAAAAACATCCTGCTGAAATGCTGAAGTGCATACACAGAGTACATACATGTATGTTCCTGCAGTTTGGGTGTAATTTTGCATATATGGCTCTGTGGTGCAGTGGGGGAGGGGGGGGGGGTATATTTTCAAATTTAATGTAAAATGTGATCACATAGGATTTATAAAAAAAAATCCTGCTATTAAATCAAATTTGGAACATTCCCAAAAAATTTAGTCCTGATAGAGAAGTCTACATCTCTAGAACTTGCCAAAATGTCACATGTATCAAACATATTCCTTTTTGATAATGAAGGGATTAAGCATATGACACAAAGTTTATTTAAACCTGCCCATGGGATCACATTTTCCTAGAATCAAGATAAATGAAACTACCTGTGTTATAAAATGCATCACCTTTTGTGCCGAATCAGCATAAACCAACTGAAAGATTTGACCAATGTTCAGACACCCTAACGAGAGCTTTGGTCAGATGAAATATTGTAACATGAAACGGCACATTTGATGTAACATTTTTTTCTTCAGAATTCCACAACAGACTCTACATGGTAAAGAATGTATTAGACATCAGTTTACCAAAGGTGACAGGGCAGCACCACATTTAACCATAAAAATGTCTGAAAAGTATGATTTTCTGTTACGTAGCTCAGTGAAGGTGTACTTTGGTAACTCAGCAGGGTCAAACTGATTTTTTTGCATTTCCTGAAAGAGTATAATTTCTTCTCATGCAAATTTCAAATTTGAAAGCGACAAACAATCAAAACATTGTGTTTTGGGCAGTTTTTTGTAGACCTGTTTGTCTGATCCGAGTTTCTTCAATGTAGATCTAGACGGTAGTTTTCATTTCTTTACGTCACGACGGTGGTTACCGGTCTCATTTTGATCTCCAAAAGTAAACTGTTGCACTGTTTTCTATTATCATCTTCTCTTCCTCCACTTGTGTTAATCTTTATCCTATTCCTTGCTTCTACCAATTCTCTACATGTATCCGTTATTGTTATTATTAACAAGATAAATGTGTCTCCTACATGCCTCTGCCTAAATTCAGTTGATGGTTCAAACTGTTCTTGAAATATTGGGTATAACCAGAATAAAAAGCCTCTAATTACATGTTAATTGACCTCTTTGACATTTGATCTTACACCTTATAACCCCAAAGTCTGATCACTTTATCTCCTCCTAGTCATGAATACAAAATAGTTGAGATACATGGTGATAACAAAGGTAAAAAAAACATTAATTTCACATACACCTGTATAATGACCTCTATGACCTGTCACCTTTTACCTATGTGAACAAAAATCTAATCAGTTCGTTTCATTGTGGTGATGCATACTAGATCTAGTTCCAACTTTGAAGTTAATGGATTAAATGGTTCTTGAGATATCACGTTTTAAGGCTAAAACCTGCAATTTCAGAATTGACCTCTATGACCTTTGACCTTTGACCTACATATCCCAACATCTGTTCAGATTGTCTTTATATAGTGATACATAGTAGTAATAAGTTTAAAGTTCATACCTCAAATGGTTCTCGAGATATCGCGTTAATAAGGCCAACACCTGCAATTTCAGAAATTGACCTGTGACCTTTGATCAACATGTACATGTAGACTAAATGTTAAACCCGACATGCAGTCTAAGTCGGGTTTAGATCTAGTTAGACTCTGGTTTAAACTTAGACTGGAGTTTAAGTTAAACCGGAGTTCAGAATACGGGCCTATATCTATTGTGGTTTAAAATTGAAGTAACAGTTAGATCTACCGACAATCTAGACCGAAAATTCTGTCTCTCGTCCGTTATAGCCTCTTATTTTGGTTAGGGTCGGCCCTCACTTAGAGACAGAAACAGGCCTATCACTCTGCTGTGCAAACTTACTGGCCGCCGACGGCCAGTCGGCATGTAGTTGGAAAAATCCATATTTTTTGTATTTTCATATTTTTTTATACTGTACATCAAATAGATTAGGCCTAGGCTCCATATGTTATAACGGATCTGTTCAACTAATTTGACTGTTTTATTCCTTTTAATGCTCATTTTTCAGGTAATTCAGGGTCCAAGTTATTCTCCGTTTGAAAACCTTGCAACCGTATTCAAACTGTTATTAGTCATGTTAGTGTGTGAGTGAGTCAATGTGTTTTCGGTCTGCACAGCAGATCGAACGGCCCGCTTCTGTCTCTAGTCGAAGTGAATAGCCGACCCTATCCAAAACAAGAGGCTAACGAACGACAGATAGAATTTTCCGTCTACTGACCATCATGCCTATGCCGACAGGCGACAATTCAATTCAGGGAAGTTGTCGCTGGTTTTGGCAAAGACGGTTTTGTGAAACACTTACATGACTTAGCGGACAAGTTGAGCGACAGCGTCGAGATGTTGCTGATCTTGTTGTTATGACGGTTTGATGAAACAACCCCCTAATTTCCAGCGCAGAGACCTGACTGTCTCGTAAAAGACTGCATAGCGCTAGTCCGACCAGACGCTGTGCGCGTGCGAAGCACGGCGTCTGACAAGGACACATAGACTTTCATTGCGACACCCCTCAATGTCTCTAAAAACAATGTACAAAATTAATTTAAAATGTAAATCTATGTTAAATCAATTTCATGTGAGTAGACTATAACATAAAATTGGAATGGAAGTTCCAATTTTACGTTATACTCACATTGCTTGGATTGCTTGGATGGATTTGTTGAAGTTCAATCCCCAGCAAGCCATCAGGCAATGTCCACAGGGTATAAAATTTCAACTTTTGACTGCCAAAACCTGTCCATCGCGGTACCGCTTCACGACAGCACTGTGTATAGTTACGCACGGGTGTGACCTTTCAAAAAGTGCAGCGATTACATTCTGCCATTAGGCAGACAGTAGAGGCGCACGGCCGATATCGGAGACTCTCTCCCATTTGGAAGATTGTCTCTGTTATCAGACTTTTATACATATTTTTGGTAGCCGATTTGGGAGACAGTCTCCCATTTGGGAGATCGATTTTCTTTGTTAACATTTGCGGCAAAGGGATTACCTCGGCGCAAAATGAAAATGTGATAAGCAGATTCCTCATGAAAAATTACTCCTTTTTTGACCATCTATTTTAAAGATTCACCGTTTACTTTTGTTTTCATTTTTTGTTATAACCCACACACAAAACAAATGGGTTTCTGATCTGACCTCAGTCAGGCAAAAATTTGGCTGGGATAAACTGCCTTGTTGTTGGTGTTGTTTCTTTTATCCTTTTGTAAGCTAAGTCTCCAATATAAGACTAGAGACAGTCTCCCAAATGGGAGAGAGTCTCCGATCGCGATATCAGCCCATGCGCCTCTATTTTGAGCTTCCGAAACCTGTTACGACTTTATACTTAATGTCAAAAACTTGACCTTTACATGACCAGATAGGAAATTTTACAATCTTTCTGATGGTATGAATTTTTTCAAGGTTTGAATATCAAATCACAGTGTAAAATTGCGAAAAAGTGACAAAATTTGTGTAAAACAGAAATTTCAGTTTCCCATAGGAAACGCATGGGGAAATGGCAATCTGAATACACACAAATATAAGGGTTTGCAATTTATCTCTTATTTTGAATTTCTAGTGAGCCTAAAAACTTGTCCCTACTAGTGTCAAAAGAATGACCAGGATTTTCTCTTTCCATACATTCCAAATGAGATAAAAATTAATTCAGATCACATTGTAATAACAGGATGAATTTGCCCCCAAAATTGTGTCATTTGTTCCCCTGAATCAGCACGTTTTTAAGCTGACACTTTTCAGTGTGACTTCAGACACCCTACTACTACTAGTACTAGGCCTACTATGTTAGTAGACTCTAGACCTAGTACTGGCAGCCGGCAGATGACGCAATATTAATTTTAAATCATCGTTTTTTGGTAAGTTGTAAGTTGGTTAACTAACTTAATGAATGCAATCAATCAATAGTTGAAGTTTTATTTAGTTTAATTTTTAGACGAAAAATATATGTAATTTCAGCGAAAAGCATGTAGTCGCACTTTTGTAGTCGCGGTTCGCAACGCTAGAGAATGGGCAGCTCGTATGGTGGTTGATCCAGTGTCCGAACACTTTTCAGAAAATCAACGATAGCAAATAAAATATGAAACGAATATCTGTCAAACTATACATATTGAATGCTCAAAGTCCTACAAAAAAAGAAGTTGATGGAATTTTAAAAAGACAACGTAGATTTAATACGATATTCCCATCCGAGTGAACCCCTTCCCAACGACGCGGCGTTTTGGTCCCTTGAAAAAGGTACCGTAATTCCGAACGTGTGAAACCTATGGGAAAAAGACACAACCTTGGTATCAATAGTGTGGCTTTCATACGCGTAATCCCACGCGTATGAAAACCCATTTTAGGCGCTTAACTTTACACGTTCGGTAATACAATCTGTTCGGAGTTACAATACTTGACTATACAGCGTGTATAGTTAGCGTATGCGTAGCGCTCGCCTAGCCCTAGTCTAGAGGGCTAGGGACGGCCCCCGGCCCGTGAAGGGCGAAAGAGGTCTTACCCTGTGGCTGTGTATTTGTGGCAACGCTCGATATCTGAATGAATGAATGAATGAATGAATGAATGGATGAATGAATGAATGAATGAATGAATGAATGAATGAATGAATGAATGAATGTCAATTTATTCAAAAACCAAACATCAAGATAATACAATCGCTGATACAAAAAATTTACATGGTTTTTAGGACCCCGAAAGAAGCAGGGCTTGTGAGTGGGGCCCTATGAGGTACAAATAAATTAGTGTTCACACACTAACACTACGACATGGCAAGTACAAATCACAACAAATAGTAATATATATATACAATGGGATAAGATAAACCTACAAAAAGGAGACCATAAACACACACACACCCACACACACACCCCACACCCTCACACCCCATACACATCCACACCACACAGAGCACTCAAAACTAAAGTAGGCTGGCCAATCTACATAACATCAATTAAATGTTTCACATTAGCTTAACTAATTCATTTGAAATTGTCTAATAGATATTTTTTACACTGAACTTTGAACCTAGAGAATGTTGTGCTGTTCCTAATATCAACAGGTAGTTGGTTCCACTCTTTAATACAAGTGGTTCGGAAAGAATTCAAAGAAACAGTAGTCCTTACATGAGGACGATGGAAGAGGTTTCTTTGACGCGTGTTGTAATTATGAATCCGCTTGATCTTCTGAAAACACAGCAAATCCATGTTCATCAAAGCTGACTACACCATCTGGGGTTTTACTTCTAATGAGGAGCTTCTTAGCTTCCATTTGCAGTTGATGGTCGGAAGTCCAGTTACGTCAAAATCGTATTTTCACGATATTCATGCATACTTTTTCAAAACAACCGCGGCCGTTTTTTTTCAATTATGATGGTGTCGCACAGGTGCAAACATAAAATTAAAATAAAATGGCAGCTGTGATTCTAAAATTGCTTTGAAGCTTCAGTTCTTTCTTTCTTTCTTTCTTTCTTTCTTTCTTTCTTTCTTTCATATATTCTTAAAGAAAACAAAACAAACATGAACATAAACATCTCAACAGACCAACGACGTGGCATTACAAACTTTCAGTGAGTTAGGAAAAAACCCACAAACAAAATGAAAGCAAAACAAAATTTAAACAACAAAAACAAAACAAATGGACATATTAAACAAAATAACAAAAGAAAATTGGTGGCTTTTAAATAACAGCTCATGTCTGTCGCGTCGTGACGCTCCTGGCCCTCCAATAGTATTATCTTGGAATAGCTTGGCAGCCAAAGATATGTCCATAACACTGTAGCGTTATGGGGTACCCATTTACACCTCAGGTAGAAAGTGGCAAGTGTGGGTTATAATGTCTTCCCAAAGGACGTTAGTGCCGGGTTGGGATTCGAACTCACAACCTTCTGATAAAGAGTCATGTAATTGAAACGCTATACCATGAAACATTGTTGAGCTAGAAACGATTAGGAGGATCCGAGCACACTCAGTGGGCAGGCCGCGCCCTTGTCCAGATTTTGCATCCTCGGGATATTAGAAAGTTAGTCATCATATGACATTCGAGATTATAATTATCATTCATAGGCGTACGGGCGAAGGCCGGGGGATGGGGCTGGGCAGTTCCCTGAAGATTTTTAAAGTTCTTATTCGGCCAGCATTTTCTGTTTGTTTTCACTAGTTTAAAATGGGTCAAAAATTGTGCTCGAAAATTAGAAACTTGAAAGTTGATAATCGGGTAAAAACATCCTCTCACCCAACCACAAAACCTAAATCAGCCTTTCACATCTCAAGCCAATCAAAGTTCTTCGTCATATTATAATTGGTAGCTACTCAGAAGTAGGAAAATGGTAGTTAATCCAAACAAGAACTAATAATCGGAAGGTTCATATTACATGTAATTCCAAACACATTGGGTTCATTACTCCAGCCATTATTCCTGAGGTTCGTTTGGGGACATCCAACTAGACCGACAGCCCACGAAATCGACAGCCCGTAAGGGCAACAACACACGAGATCGACAATAATTGTCGTCCTTTTATGACAGGTGAATTATCAGCGATACTTTTTCGTGGTGGAGAAACTGAATTGTAGGTTTCGTGTGTCAGGGTTACAATCTTTCAAGGAATAAGAGCTCCACTAGTGTACCCAAGGGGGGTGGGGCAGGGGGCAGAGTGCCCCCCCCCCCCTGACAACTTTTGATTCCCCCTTTTTAGCCTTTTTTTTTTTTTTGTTTTGTTTGTCAGAGAATTATGGAGCAAAACATGTGAACCCCCCACTGAGCGACTTTTTGAGGGCTGGCGAAAAAAAAAATTGTCGCTACCCCCTCCCCCTCCCCCCCCCCCCCCCCCCCCCTCCCCCGAGCGCGTTTTGGAGGGTTGGTGAGAAGAAGAAAAATACGGATCTCCATCCAAGCAGAATTTGACAGTTGACAAATTTTGCCCCCTTGTATAAAATCCTGGGTACGCCACTGAAGAGCTCTGAAAAGGGCTGGGGAGCTCCGCTAAGAGTTCTGGGGTTCTCGACGTTTCGAGAACACTTGTGTGTGTGGGGGGGGGGGGGAAGGGGGTATGTCTTACAGAGGCCTGTTCGTCATCCGCGTCCATGAAAACGAGTAAAGACGTTGTTTTTTCACCACCAGACGAGTAATCCGGGGATCTCGTTTAGGGCATCAAAAACAGGACAATTCTGAAAAAAAGGGGTATCAAATTCACTAGTGACGAAAAAAGATCATCGAAAAGGGTGGGAAATTCGACAGTACCATTCGGCATCTGAAAATCTTTCCGTGGATATTTTTTCATGAATCCAAAGAAGTTCTTTTCTATCCTTTCACTGAAAAAAATCATTCTGTAATGTGTTCCAAAGTAAATATTTATCTTTAACTCTTCCTTTTTGACCAAAAAAGGGCTAAGAAGAACCAAACCTCGAATAGGGTGTTCAATACTATGTAAGAACTAAAAGAATTCCTGTTAAGGATCTAAAAAAAAAAAAAAAAAAAAAAAAAATGGGGGGGGGGGGGTTTCCCTGAATAAGGTATCAAAAACCTCTCGACTTAAATCCTCGTTTTGGGTGCTTTTCAGAAAGTCAAGGATGCCATAAAGGCCTCAATGAAACATACCCCCACCCCCCCCCCCCCCCCACCCGGATGGGCAGTGTTCTGGTGATTTTCCTGATGACGATCGGGGGAGCGTTTCATGAAAGGAAGTTGTCGGATATTTTATCCGACAACTGTTATAAGCTACTGAAATCCTTGCATCTGATTGGCTGAGAGCAAATTTGTCGGATGAAATATCTGACAAGTCCTTTCATGAAACGCCACCCAGAGCATACTGATCAAAACATCGAGACCACAGAACTCTTAGCGGAGCTCACCAGCCCTTTTCAGGGCTCTTAATGTCGATCTTGTGATAATTTTTCAGAAGGCACTCGAGACCAATAAATTATGTTGGTCTTGCCATCTCTAGTAGGTCACCACAGGGGCGGATCCAGGATTTCGTATAAGGGGGGGGGGGGGGAACACAAATGCAGGATTGTCAACTTTGGGAAACTGCTTGGAGGGAGACCCATATTTTTTTGGTCTCGCCAGCCCTCCAAAAGTCGCTCAGTGGGGGGGGGGGGGGGGGGGGGGGGTTATGGGGTCCAGTTCCCCTCCATAATTCTCTGACAAGCACACACAAAAAAAAAAAGAAAAAAAAAAAGAAAAGGTTTTCTGGTCCAAAGGGGGGGGGGGGGCACAATGCATTGTTTTCCCTCAAAGCTTCATCGACAATCCCGGTAGGGGAGGGGGGGGGGCACGGGCCGGGATTGCCCCCCCCCCTAAATCCGCCACTGGGTCACCATAACCCTCATCACATTACTTTTCAGAAGGTCAGCAAGATTGAAAATATCGCTCTCGTGGGTTTCATTTATCCAGTTAAAAAAATACAACCTACTCCTGAAATGTAATAGGGTTGAATACTCGGGAGGTTCATAACTCCGAAAACAGGGTATATATGCACATTTGAAAATAAAAAGGGCCATTGACAGAATCACGAACTCTACTTCATTTTCGAAATTACAAATCAAATTCTATTTTCGGAATCAAATACTTATACATGTATAGGAACTTTCCTTCGTATGATAATGACGGACTTCCGGGCTAATGAACCTTCCGATAAACGAACTCATTGCTATAGCAGCTTTGTGTTCTTAATTGTTACTGGCAGAAAATACTCAAAAAATCAGAAAAGTCACTTTTGATACTTCATTTTTATTCCACACCTTCAAGTAAAACGGCATGTCCAGATGGAAGACTTTCTGCATAAGTGACTAGCTATCTCTTAAAGAGGACCAATCACACACACAGAAATGAGAAAGAAGTGGTTCTTATACAGCAGGCATATTATAACATGACATAAAATCATCACCGGGGGGGGGGGGGGGGGAACTACATGATACATAGGGTGAACATGTGACGTCATAACATCAAGGCCCTCTCGGGGTTTAATAATGTTCCGTTCCTCTAAGGGTGCCTCGACAAGTCCGACCATTCAAATCGCTACTCACACGTATTGCAACCACAGGATTTCATACACAACATAATGGGGTAACCTCGCTAGTCATAAGGACCGCTATTCATAAGGACCACTTATTCATAAGGACCGCTACCCATAACGCGTGACTAAATGAATAGCGGTCTTGTACGAATAGCGGTCCTTCTGAATAGCGAGCAAACCATAGACAAATTTCTTTGCTATTTATAAGGACCTTTTATCATTCATATTATTTGCAGATGATTCTAATCTATTTTTTTCTCATCGCAATCCGGAATATCTACTTAAAACTGTAAATAACGAGTCAGACTAGTTGCAGACTGGATTAAAGCAAACAAGCTTTCACTGAACCTACAAAAGACCAGTTACATGTTATTTGATTTGATTTTGATTTGATTTATTTGTCAAGTTCAAATATACACATACATAAAATAAAAATTCATGAAAGCTTGACAGGATGACCCATGAAAGCTCGAGAGCTTATTTACAATGGGGTCCTAAACAGAGCATTACAAGACAATTATGGAAATGTATGGCATTAGTTCTTATATACAGATGAAACATATTTACAGAAAAGTATAACAGCAACAAAACTGAATGAAGAAGAAGAAAAAAAAAAAAGTTAAACCCAAGAATAAAACAATACATATAAATAAGAACAAGGTATAGAGAAAAGAATATTGATCTGAAAATCTTAGCCATATCACACAAATGTGTAAATCATGTCACTTGTTTCTGTTCTCTTAGACTCAAGTGATAGGAAATCTTTTAGAACTCTCTTAAAATGTGCGAAGTTTCCTATTGCTTTAATGTGATTAGGGAGGGAATTCCAGTGTTTGATTGCATTATAATAGAAGCAGTTGCCAATACTGCCTACTCGTTCGGGCAATGTAAAGTTATATTGACTATTTCTTGTTTCGTAATTATGTAAAGCAATAACAAGATTAAAGTTGTGGCCAATATAATGATTCGCCCTCGAGTGATATATTTTGTGCGCGTGATGTAGTATGAGCTGTTTTGATCTTTGACTGACATCAAGTAGTCCAACTGCAGATAACTCATTATAGCCAACGTGCGTTCTTGGGCCTAAACAAAGAATAAATCTAACCATTTTATTTTGAATGATTTTTAATTTCTTTTGTTCCGACTTGCCTAAATTGGTATACCACTCGGCGTTGGCATAGTCGAATAAGCACTGAATGAGAGCAAAGCACAGTATACGTCTTGCATGTGAATTCATGCAATTTTGGTATCTGTACAAAAATTTCAAACGGGAGTTAGCTTTTTTTACTATAGAATCTACTAAGGATGAAAATGAAACCTGGCTTGTTAAGTGGACGCCTAAATATTTTACAGATTCTTTTCTCTGAATTATTTGATCTTTGTATGCTACTTTGAAACCATCAGATTTTTTAGCATTGCCTTTGCTACAAAACAAAATGCTTTCTGTTTTACCCAAGTGTAAAGAGAGCTTGTTGTCTGTCATCCAATCTACACATATTGACAGCTCTTCATTGAGTTTTTCCTCAACAGATTTTGGATTAGAATTTGAATAAAGTAATACACTGTCATCGGCATATAATAATAGCTTACAATCTTTTACACAAATACACATATCATTTATATAACTCGTAAAGAGTATTGGGCCTAAAATGCTCCCTTGTGGAACTCCACAAGTTATTGGAAGTAATTTTGAATATACATCATGGATTGCAACCAGCTGGTGTCGGTTTGATAAGTACGATCTGAACCATGCTAAATTCGCCGTACTGAATCCCATTACTTGTAGTTTTTTCAATAATATCTCGTGATTAACAGTATCGAAAGCCTTTTGTAGGTCAAGAAGCACCATACCAACGAAGTGCCCATGTGAGGTTTCGGTCCTCACGTAATCTGTTAAATTAATTAGGCTTGTTTCAGTCGAGTAGTCGTGACGAAAGCCAGACTGAAAATCATATATTAGATTTTTTTCTTTGTAGTATTTTTCAATTTGAACAAGAACCGATTTTTCCATAATTTTCGAAACTACACTTAATACACTAATTGGTCTATAATTTCCAACATCTGTTTTGTCTTTCTTTTTATACAGCGGTGTCACTTTAGCTATTTTCATATCGTCAGGAAAAGTACTCGTCATAATAGATAGATTGATTATAAAACAAAGAGGTCTAAATAAAGTTTTTGCGCCATCTTTCAAAAATTTAGCAGGAATCAGATCTAGACCCTTACCTTTGGATACGTTTAATTTACGTAACTCATTATACACAAATTGCTCACTAACTGGTAATAGCTCAAAGCTATCTTCAGTTACACCTTTTTCTTCGTAAAACTCATGAGCACTGTTATTATTATCTACACTGAACAGGTTATTCAATGGAGGTAGTTTGTTAACTAAATTGGCAGCAACATTTGTGAAATAAGAATTGAATTCATTGACTATCGCCATTTTATCATGACACAATTTTCCATTGATACTTATGACAGTCTCTTGAACTTTACTTTTCTTATTTTTTAATCCTAAGTTTTTCAAATTCTGCCAGAGTCTCCTTGAATCTTGTTTGTTTTCTTCTATCTGGTTTTGCAAATGCTCGAGCTTTGCCTTTCTTACTTTCCTTTGAACTAAATTTCGTAACGCTCGATATGATTTAGACAGCGTTTCGTCTTTCATATTTTTCTTCATTTTCTTGTAAGCTGCGTTTCTCTCTCTAATAAGGGACAAAATTTCTTTGTTCATCCAGATTTCTGTTCTTTGCTTTATTCTAACCTGTTTCCGTGGAGCAAGCATGTTTAAGGTTGAAATAAATACGTTTTGAAATTTTGACCATGCTTCATTTACATCTGTACAATTAGTTATCGATGACCAGTCGACGAGAGACAGCTGGGAATTGAATGTTTCTTCGTTATAACTTTTCAACGATCTTAAAGTAGCTGTTCTGTGCTGACCAATTGCAAATTTAGTACTTTTTCGTGTGCAAAAAGTGAAGGAATGGTCACTTATACCAAGATCAATTACACCATGCTGGCTGATTTTATTTTCCTTACTACAGATTACGTGATCTAGCAGAGATGAGCAAGTCGATGTGATTCGCGTTGGTTCATCAATGAGTTGACTTAAACCATTAAGATTTAATAAGTCGATATATTTTTTGGAGAAAGGAGAATTGTGAAGGAGACATATATTCATATCCCCTAAAATGATAATTTCTTCATCTTTGCTCATATTTTCTAAAGAATTTGACAAATGCTCAATAAATTTATTATTTTTTGGAGGTCTGTATAAAACACCCACCACGATTTGTCTTGATCTTGGTAAAAGCACATTAATCCATAATGATTCAGTAACATCGGTTTGCATATCAACGTTAATGTTGAATGCGATATCATTTCTTATGTATAAACATACACCACCTCCAGGTCCTGACGATCTGTCATGGCGTACGACTTTATATCCATCTATATTAATTTCTTCATCGTTCACGGAGTCATTTAACCATGTTTCTGTGAAAGCAATGATTGCCAGACTCTTTCTTTTAAAAAGAATTCTTAGTTCCGAAATCTTATGCAGGATAGATCTTACATTGAGATGTACAAAATGAAGACCTCTTACTTCAAATCTTTTTTCAAAATCCTGATAAAGAGCCGTTTGATCGTTTAAGCTTTTGGGCCGTAAATTTGGCTCAGAAATATTTTCGGGCGTATCTTTCGTACGTTTTTCTGTAGCTTTGCCATAGTCATCAAATAAAGAATCACAAAAAGATGGTAAACAACAGGTTAAACAAAACCAATTTTCATCTGGGTTCATGTATAGGCTAGTATATACTTCCAGAGTTACTCCTTGACAGTGAATGTGATACCATTTTTTACAACTGAAGCAGAGAAGGCCGTGCTGGTTTGATTTTACTGGTTTTTCACAGTTTCCGCACGGAAACTTGTATTTTGGGCCCGGGTTTGATTCTACATCGCCAGAAAGTAATAAGAGAAGGAGAACAATAAAATTCATATCTCCAAAGTCTTGAAATTGAATACATTTGTTATACAAACGAAAAATATATAAATGTTTGTTTTTTAATTTTTTCTCGTAACAAATCGATCTGGCATTCATGTCATATATATAAGACACGACACAAAGCAGGCCCAGTGCTTTGTTGTACAGAATGACAATTTCAATTTTAGATTTTGTCATCAGGATGCAAATCATAGTATCATATTCTTGCTTCATCATAAGAAAAAAAAAAGTAATATGAACATGTTTAACGATTAAGTAAGGACCTCACAAAGCGCAGATAGTCCTGCCATTCTCCTGCTGTCGTTTTCGACCCTGTAGTCTCGCTGTGGCTTTCGACATCACTGCTTACTCCGCTGGTCGTGGGTGCAGCTACGTCGGCTTACGACCTCCCATCAACAAAGCTTGGACGTCGATGTTTGAGTTGGGGTAGGATACGCCGGATGTTGGAAGCGAAAATACCTTGGCCAACTTTGTTGAGGTGGATACCATCTCGTCCAAGATGCTGCTCGCCGATGTTGTAGTTGCTGATAAAGCCCCAGGACTTTCATTTAGCAACTCATTAAAAAAACCTCCCAGGACAAATCATACTTAACAACACTAACATTGATAGAGTGAATAACATGAAATTTCTTGGATTAATAATTGACGAAAAGCTTACATGGAAACCCCAAATCGATAAGATATGTAGTATAATTTCGAGAAATATTGGCATAATCAATGAACTTATCCACACACACTACTCACCTTATACTCCACACTGGTACTTCCACACATTACTTATGGGATCGTAGCTTGGGGCAACTCTGCAAAGGCACATTTAGAGCGTATACTTTTACTCCAGAAAAAAGCATTAAGGGTCATATGTAATACCAGTTTTCGCTCTCACAAAAATACTCTCTTCTATCAACACAAAATCCTCAAAATTATAGAATTACACCACCTACACTCTTAAAATGTTGGGTAAATTTAGTTGGGTAACTGCTGGTTGGTTAAAAATATTCCCAATTCTGGGCTATTATTAACCAACTGGACACTCGAGTGGTGTAACCAATATTGGTCAATACTTTTTACCTAAATATTGGGCATATATTTACCGACAGTATTTGGTAATTATGGGTTGGGTACTTGTTGCCCTGTAGTTGTGTAATTTTGTCACATTTCCTTTGCCAGTTGGGTAAATTTTGTTGGGTAACTGATGGTTGGTTAGAAATTCGCTTTTGCCCAACTTGTGGTAAATATTTTTACCCAATATTGGGGAAAACACTTATATGAATATTCATGAATTTTTAGTAGCGTATGGTTTGGGGTGGCCCGATTTACCAACTGTCACCGAATGCATAAAAAAATATAAGGGGTATATAAGAGCTTGCACTAGTTTGCACTAACTGGATAGGATAGGACTAGGATAGGATAGGTTAAGATATAGGATAGGAAAGCTTAAAATAGGATAGGTTAGGATTGATTAGGTTAAGACCCAGAAGGACGTAACAAGCAGATTTCATTTTTTTTTTTACCTAGGTTGGAGGAAAAAGGAAACAATAAATTGGGCAGCTGAATTTGCCCAACCACATGATATTTGTTACCAAACAGCTGAACAAATAGAGGGTTGGGCAATCCTATTGGGTAAGATTGGTTGGGCAATAATTACCCAACTGAGAATATAACCAACAATTGGGCAATTGTAGAGTTGGGTAAAATCTAATGGGTCACCAACTGATGGGCAATTTAATTTGCCCAACAACATAGTAAATGGATTGCCCAACATCAGTTGGGCAAATTTTAACCAAAAGTTGTGTGGACAGTATGTTGCCCAGTGTTGGTTAAAAATTGGGCATTTTTTTGCCCAACTTTTTTAAGAGTGTACAGTTAGGCTTGTTTATGCACAAGTTAAAGTCGCACGAACTTCCACATGTTTTTTACTCTATGTTTACATCCAATAATAATCATCACTCTTACCCTACCAGACAGGCTAGCCATTATCACCTGCCGCGAACAAGAACCCTCTTTACCAATAAAACTTTCACAACAACCGGACTTAAACTTTGGAATTCCCTTCCCCAAAATATTATTGAAACTCCTAATAATCATACGTTTAGTTTAAAAGAAAATTAAAACAGCATCTCTTACTAACATACAAGGAAAAGCCAACCCTCCAAAAATATCCCGGATACAAGCCACACGCGGAAGATTGATCCTGATCTCCCTCCTCTTTTGTTTTATTTTTATTTTTGTTTTGTTTTGTTTTGTTTTGTTTTGTTTTGAAGATTTATTCCTTTTTTATTTTCTTTCCTGATTTCATCTCTTTTCCTCTATCAACATGTCCCTCCCCATCTGCTTCTTCATCTAGGTGAGCCTTTGTGTTGTTTTATTAATTAAGTTAGTTACTTGACGTATACTATATATATGTAAAAAAAAACAACAAACAATAAAAACAAAACAAAAAACAACGAAGAGATTTCTGAATCATGTACATAATTATAATGATTTTTGATTGGGAACATGCTATTTACAAGCTCCGCTTCTCTGCTAGTTCCCTTTCGTTACCTTTTCGAATACTGTTATCAAGAAACAATTGAAATGTGTGTAAACCTCTCTCTGTTATAACATTTATTTTAGAAAACAATATGTAAAACCAAGTTCATATGCGTTATGTTTGAATGATGAGTTTCTTCTACAACGTAAATACTTTTTATGATTTATGAATTGGTATCGAAAAATAAATGAATCTTGAATCTTGAATCTTGAATCTTGAATCTTGACATCCATTCATAAGAACCACTATTCATAACTACTTATAAGGACCGCTATTCATAGCACGTGTTAAATGAATAGCGGTTTTCTATGAATAGCGGTTCTTATGAACAGCGAGCGGACCCGAACATAATGGTTCAAAATATACGTGAATATTTTGCACATTAAAAATATATTTACTGGTATTAAAGATGCCTCATTATGAGACAGAACATTGAAATAATAACTGCACTGACAATTTATTTTGAACAATATATGATGTATACACAGCATACAAGACATAAGAATTCTCGTAGACTTACAGAGTAATTAAAAAAAACAACAGTATCAATAATAAAAATATAGCAGTATTTCTATAGAAATAGTATAAATTAAAGCTGAAATGTCAAATTCAAACACACAAATAAAAAATACAAACTTTTTGGTTACTGGTCATATGAGAATAACATTGTACTGGTTTCATACGGTTGGATCTTGTACTGATAAACAACATTTCTATAGTACCACAATGAATACAATGTATTAATTTGATTTGAATCGTGATAACTCTCAATGAAAGGGCAAATTTATTCTTCAGATGACTTAAAAATATGCCATGGTAAGATTCCTTCAAGTGAGAGGGAGGGAAAACACAACTATTTTATCAACAATACGCTAGTACACTATAGGTACTAAAGTGTCGTGTTTTAGTTCTTTTTGACTAAGTAGGGTGCAAGGCTCCCTCATCGATGATATCCAGTATGGTATGCTCAGAAAACCGAGGGGAAAAGAATGCATTTGCATCAATAAACAACAGCTTTATATGCTATTCACTTTACTATTTCCATATAAATCGACCAATTCGGTGCATTTACACCTTGAATATACACAGCCTCGTCAGTGCACGATGCTTATAATTATACACTTGTGGTCATCTATAATCGTTTCATCCCGATATCCCCTTTGATCATATTTCACAATTATAATTAATTTTAATAAAAACTGTTTAAATGTTGTAATAGTTCACTTTGATATACATGTACTTTGATAAAAAATCTATTAGATAAATTGTGTAATTTACAAAAAATATTTGATAAAAATGAATATTTGTTAAATTTGTAATTTGTAAAATACTTTGATAAAAATACCCAGAATTCATTTGACGTATGAAGATATGAATTATAAAATTACGAGAACACACTCAATTTATTGTCATTCAGATAATCTTCTGAACAAATATGTCCCCCAAAATAATTATATCTATAAAACCAATAAAGGAATTTTATATTTAATTCATTTTCAAATAATATTATAGAATCAGTTATCAGTTTGCTTCACACACAAAAACATATTTTAGATGAGCAAATAATACATTGGTAAAGTCATGAGTCTGTGTAGCTTGCTTTATGAAATCAAATATATACATTGTAAGATCAATTATAATAGGCAGGGGCGGCGCTACAGGGGGGGGGCAGAGGGGGTGACCGCCCCCCATGATTTTTCAAGTAGTGAAAAAAGAAAAAAAAAAAGAAAAAAGAAGAAAAGGAGGAAGAAAAGGGAAGAAAAGGGAAGAAAGAAGAAAGAGGAGTATTAAAAAGAGAGGTCTTAAACATATAACTCTATATTACCCCTGTTATTTAATGGAGAAAAAATATGACGTCATCTTTAGGTCGTCTTGCCCCTCCTATCAAAATACCCTGGCGCCGCCCATGATAATAGGAATGATATTTCAAGCTTATGCTCTAACAATCAAAAATCTGAATCTAAAAAATAAAAATTTTGAATCTTTTGTTCACAAAATTCATTCTCAAATTTGATTTGTTATGCGTAGTACGGTACTATATAATATGAAATAATATTTTTTCATCATGGATGTTGAGGTATCTATTCACCCATTTTGTAGTTAGGGCCTAAAATGTCAACAATGCTGTTTATTCTTTGGAACAATATATATATATATATATGTATATGTATATAGATCATCCAAGGACTCCCAAAAGTATGGGAAATTAGATTGCCTTTATGTCTAGGGAGACAAGCAAGTGACTTCTGAAATTCTCTAAAGAAAACAAAAATAATGTTATTTCTTTCATTATTGATGTTTATACATTGCACATGGTAAAAATTCAACATTTCTACTAATCCTTCAAAATTTTGACAAGAATTAAAGACAAAATTATGCAAAAACCGACGGAAAGGTTAAAACAATTAATTATATATTATTCGGGGGAAAACAAAAACAAAAACAAAAACAAAACAAAGCGAGCGAGTAAAACTTTCATATTTTTGGAATTATGAAGCAGTTTTTTTTTCCTTCACTACTTTCCTATCCATTTCTTAATCATTGTTTTCGGTACACCGCATATTTCGTCAGTATAACTCAACAGTTTTGTTAGTTCCTTGGAAGTGTACCAAAATGAAAAGAACTGATGTTAAAATGGATGGATAGTTTATTGACATAAGAATTTTCAAATGTTAGTGATGCTTGAATAAGTCCAACTTTTAGGACATCAATATACGCCAAAGGTATATTAAATTTACTTTTCCATTTTCAACAATCCTAAGTACATATATATCTAAGAGCTAACAACAGTGTCAAGTCTAAGTAGGTTTTTTTTTGTGATTTCCTATTTTTTGTTCCAAATTTTATAGATGTAATGCAAGACTTCAGTATAAATATTGTACCAAATCTCTGAGACTTTGTAATATATACACACCATCAATATGAAATCTGCACAATTTATATCAAAATGATATTTTCAACTGGTTCTCTATATTGCATCATTTGCCGGACTCAAGGTATGGCAATAGTTCCCGACCAAGCCAATTTAATATCTCAGTCATATCGACGAGATCGACAGTAGACCAACAATAGACAATATATATATATATATATATATATATATATATATATATATATATTTGTGTGTGTGTGTGTGTGTGTGTGTGTGTGTATTGTGAGAAATGTTCCTTGGGGTCAGGTTCGCGGTGTGACTGGGGTATAAAGTGCGAGGAAATGTTTTACAATTATAATCACTATATAAACAAACAAAAAATAAAATTAAGCAATGTATGGTAAAAGGAAACATGCATGTTTGTTTGGTAGAGTTCTATACCAAGTACTCGATAAATCTACCTAATTTGGGATACATTTTATCCAATATTGTTTACAATTTTACCCCATAAATATGCATGATCCTTTTTACCCTACACTCTTATTTCTGCTGAGTCAAATTTAACTCGGAAATGGCGTCAGCTGGGAGTCAACTCTATCCTTGTCAAAGTGACTCGTTTTCCGAGTTCTTTTAACTCTAATTAAGTCGATTCTCAGTTGATGGCACACCATTCTGAGTCAAATTAATTCGGAAATCCGAATCACTTTAACTCAGAATAGAGTTGACTCCCAGCTGACGCCATTCAGAGTCAAATTTGACTCCGCAGAAATAAGAGTGTATAATGGGTAAAATTCTACCCGACTTTTCGTAGAGTGTATTTACAAAACGCAGGTACATAATTACATGATTCAAATCATCATCATAAGGCAAGTAATATTGTTCACCTAATATTTACAACGAAACACATATAGTACCATGAATATCTGTTCCAATATATAACCCTTTACAAATTATCAGACCAGCTCCTTACAAAGGCCTTTATGGCAGGTGTTGGCTATAGCAGTAATTTAATTTTCAGAATAATTTCTATTAGCTTACTCATTATGAATGGACGAATTCTCCCCAAATCAATTAAGAATAACTAATCCCTGGGACAATTACCGTCAGGGTAACTACACCTGGGACAATCAACCCCGGACAATCTTCGCTAAAGGACAATTACTTCTACAGGCACCCCAACTGATAGTTCAGAACAACTAACAGAATGTAAATGGGTATTTCCATAAATAAGGGTCCGAATTTGTGACATTCTTGGTGTCCCGCTTATATAAGGAACACACAGGTGGCTCTGAGTGTAAGATGCCGATCGTGGAGTAAGACTGCAAAGTGATTCTTAGCCTAACATATTGCATCTTCACTGCTAGAATAGTACTCAATCTTACTCCACTATTTGTCTTTATCCGGAGCCACAAAAAACAGTGTGTTCCTTATATAAGAATGTCACAAAATTGGGACCCTTATTTATGGAAATTCCCAAATATCCTAGATGCTAACTGTCCTCAGGGATATTCTCTAGGGGTAGGGGTTTTGGAGAAAAAAAAATGTCCTGACAGAAGTGGTCTGGAGACAATTGTCCAGGAGGTATGTCTGATTGTCTCGTAAAGCCATGTTCACTCCTCTGGAAGCAGTTTGTTCAGTTCTTGGTGGAAAATTGCTACATTTGATGATAGCAACCATGCCTTGTGGCATGCTGTCAACATGGTGTTGTATTTTTTCTCCTCACATCAGCTTATTCATGCTGCAAGAATGTTTTCTTGTTTCATAAAATTAATTTAATACCTTTATTTTTTATGTCACATGCAATGGTCTCAGTACTCGTATTCGTATTTAGTTCATTTCCAATAGAAAGAAAAACAATGGCATTACAGGTACTATTACAGAAAATATGAAAAAAAAAATATATGTACATATTCATTTCATTTCTTGATAAATGTACAAGTACACTGTACACATAAAGAAATTATTAAAATTCTTCATTTCTGAGGAAATGGAGGGATCCACTAACAAGCATATGTGGATCCCCCAAAGAAAATAAAACTGTTTCAAATTGTGCCTACGAAGACTTGGAAAACACAAAACAATATTACAGAACACTATAATAATGAGAAGGCCATGGTGCTAAGACCAAGAGAAGTAACACTTGAAATTCATCTTCTCAAACATTTATAGTCCATTAGGTGTTCCAAAAACTCTTTCTCGTGGAAAAAAGGGGTGTGGTAGTTATCTGGGAAATTTATCCGGGACAGTTTGTCCTGGTTGTAGTCGTCCTGGTGGTAATTGTCCAGGGGTAAAAGTCATAGGGGTAATTTTTCTAGTTATAAGTAGCCCATTAATAATGAATTAGCTGTTGATAATTATTTTCCTACTTCCATAGACAATAGACTTAACACTACTCCTATACCCCAAAATGGAGCTGGTCTAATAATTTTTTCCAGGGCTGTACAACAAGAAATCACACAATGTTTCTTTTTTTTTGTCGTTGTTGTTGCATGCCGTTCAGAACGATTTACATGTATTCGAGAACATCGCCAAGAAAGTGAGAGACCGAAGAGTTTGGGTTTGAGCAGGGGTCGGAGAGTACGTAGAAGAAAAACCATCGATTAATTACACAACTTCTGAAGACATTGAATGAAAGACGTAGGCCTATGTATTAAAACTAAAATTCGATCTCGAATGTGCAAACATTGAGCAATATTGAAGTCTAGCCACATACAGCAACAGCACAAAAAAGAGCCAAACAAATTATACTTCGTTTGAGTATTTTCTGTTAAACAGTTGGTCTCAGTAGGGTAATGATAGAGCTAAAGGAACATAAAATGTTAAAGCACTATGTCGGTGAAGGCCACTCGGATATCCCCTTTCTGATAAAATAATAAAGGCCTACCCAAGAGGCTGGTTTGAATCGTCTGTCTGTTCGATAGCGCTTTCTAGAACCGGTTCACACGAGATGTTAGTTATGTACAAACACACAATGGATGGAACTTTGAACGCTTGTCTTCGTATGCTAGAGAGGCCAGTCGCACCCGTCAGGCCCATTGTTCACTACTTACTGCAGCATGAATTCTATTGAGTTTAACAACATTTGGAATGATCGACGCTCAGACTCGTGCGAGCCAGCCTTAAGGCAAAGCATCTCCTGTCCCTGAAACTGTGTTTCGACTGATTCATGTTATTACCTCAATACCACGGGCAATTATGTAATTGCCCTGATAAGTAAGTCTGAACAAAAACATTTTTAGAAGAGAGTATATTTGAAAATAAGAACACTGCTTTCCTTAGGGGGAACAAATTTTGTTCAGTCAGAGAAATAGATCTCCTCAGACATTTCTTGCATGTTCAAAAATATTGTGGGGAGAGAAAGAACTTTTCCACTTGTTCTCGTGTCTTGATGCTCTAAAGGAAAACAGTAAAATTGAAAATGACAACAGAAAGTAATAATTTACACATAAATGATTGAACTGTAACATGCGCGTATTCTGGTTCTGGTGATATACTGCACAAACTCCACATCAGGGATATAAACGTGCAGGCGTAAGAGGGGGGGGGGGGTGTTCTAGGTGTTCAAACACACCCCTTTGGGTGTTATTTGAACTTAAAACACACCCCTTTGGATGTTAAAACACCCCCTTTAGCATTCCTGATAATTGTTTTTTTTTTTTTTTGGCTTGTCAGATAATTTTTGAGTAAAAAAAGTCCACCCCCCCCCAATAATGATAAACTTTTTTTTTTTTTGCTTGTCAGAGAATTTTTGAGTAAAAAACACCCCCCTTTAAAAAATCCTGGGTACGCCACTGAACTCCAAGGAATGTAAAGTGGATGTCCATCAAGCCGGATTATCAAACGGTCCCATTAAAATGACATTCTCCTCCCCTTGACGTTTGCCATCCTCCCTTCTTGAAGAATCTCTAGAGGGTTGTGGTGTAGAAAGGTCGCCAGTGGTCGTTGTGTCACCTGTGCCTGAAATGCATAACAGAATATGGAGGGGAAAAACACCTTACTTACTTATAACCAAGGATCTATACATGAGTGTGTGTGTGTGTGTGTGTGCTATGCGGTAAATTTTCAATAGTTCTAACTATAAATGGCATGAAGAAAATCAGTTCATTTTCTTTATTTTCATTTTTAAAACGTATGTACAGAAAAAGTGGATACTATCAAAAGAAGTCGAATTCACTTCTCGTGTTGAAATATATGTGTAATATGAATTTACACGTATAATAATTTGTTTTCATTATTTCTCTCCAAATTTATAATCAATTTATGTATAGTCTAACCACAGTTCTGTAGAAGACCTTCAAGAACTTTAATCAAAAGCATTATGTATACATACCCAATGATTTGTGTTGACATATCCATTTCTGCCAGGAATCATAAATCCGCTTTCTGCAAACCAGTATGACTACTAAAGGTAGGTCGTGAATTAAGAAAGGTAAGAAAAGAAAAGGATAGTAATATGAGCTGTATTAAATTTTAAATCCTACATTTTAAAGTAAAAAGGAACAATACTGTGCATAATATTTATGTGTAGGTTTTTTTTTTTGTATACTTGTATTTTTCTAGTTAGCCTAGAACTATAATGGAGAGGTTATAGGTATTTAATGCACAGGGCTGTCAACTTTGGGGAACTGCTTGGAGGGAGACTCCTTTTTTCTGTGAAATTCTCTGAGAAGCAAAGAAAAAAAAAATTAACAGCGTTTTTGGCTTCTCTTTTTACTCCAAAATTCTCTGGCAAGCAAATGAAAAGGTCATCAGCATTTTCGGCTGTCTTTTTACTTCAAGATTCTCTGACAAGCAAGCAAGCAAAAAAAAAAAAAAAAAAAAAAAAAAAAAGGGGGGGGGGGGCACCAGCTGCTGGCTGGCGGGAGATTTTAATGCTTGGCGGGAGGAAGGGAGGAAGGGCGTGGTGGCGGGAGTCTCACGCCACGTCACTGGCGGGCAACCGCGTAGCCAGGATTTCATTTTAGGGGGGGGGGGCGGTTGATGTCCCCAGGGGGGTGGGTGCAGGGAGGGGGGGAGTTTCCCCCCTCCCGCGCGAAGCGCGAAAATTCTGATATTTTATAGCAAATGTGAGAGAAAGATAACGGCTCGTAGCACCTTTTTTTAGGCGGAAAGTTAGTTCGACGCCGGGACTGCTTTTCAATTATTAATTTTTGGTCGCAATACTGCTCTGTATGTAATAGGGGTGGGTGCAGCGAGGAGGAGTTTTTCCCCTCCCGCGCAAAGCGCGAAAGCTCTGACATTTTATAGCAAATTTGAGAGAAAGATAACGGCTCGTAGCACCTTTTTTTTAGGCGGAAAGTTAGTTCGATGTCCGGACTGCTTTTCAATTATTTGGACGCAATACTGCAATGTATGTAACAGGGATGGATGCAGGGAGGGGAGAGTTTCCCCCTTCCAGCGCGAAGCGCGAAAACTTTGACGTTTCTAGCAAATTTTTGAGAGAAAGATAACGGCTCTTAGCGCCTTTTTACGCCTTTTTCTCTCACTTCCCCCCGCTTTTTCGCTCTCGCTTTTTTTTTTTGGGGGGGGGGCGACCGCCCCCATCGCCCCCTCCCCCTGGCTACGCGCCTGCTGGCATGAGACTCCCGCCAAATGCGGGAGGGTTGACAGCCTGGGGGGTGTTTCATAAAGCTGTTTACGCATGACGTTCCGAACGACTTGAATGTGAAGTGCCAGAAAGGATGCCCAAAGATTTTACTGATGTTTTAAGTAAATGTAACTGTATTTCCAATAATCTCAATTAAATTATGGCAAAAAATATACTTTGCATTAAAATTTTTTGTTATATCAATAATGTTAATCTACATCTGCACAGTTCAACTTTAGTTGATGCAGTTAGAAATGATTGGACATCACATTTGGCTCGTCATATTTAAGTCATTCGTACAGTCATGCATAACTTTACGAACAGCTTTATGAACCCCCCCCCCCCCCTGCATGTATAAAGGATTTTGTTTCTGTTCAGAGTGTCATGAAATCAAATAATATGCATTTTCAATGGCGTATCCAGATATGGACTCAGGAGGGGGTACAAAACACCACATAATAGTTTTTAAAAAAAGAAAAAAAAGAGAGAGAGAGAGAGAGAAAAGATGGACTAGTCAGATGAGTAAAGGCTTACTGAATGAGGAATCATATATTTTTTTTCTCCATCAAGCAGGACCCTCTCATGGTAGCTTTGTCTGTTAATCGGCCAATACTCATGAGGGGCAATTTAATTAATAACAAACCTGAGTTTTTCATATTGCAGTACACTGGCGTAGCAGGGGGCACAAGGGGCACTGCCCCCCCTGTTTAGCCCCTAAAAAGGGGGGGGGGGAGGTGAGAGAAAAAACCTAAAAAGGGCGCTACGATCCGTTATCTTTCTCTCAAAATTTGCTAAAACTTCAAAGTTTTCGCGCTTTGCGAGGGAAGGGGGAAATAACTCCCCCTCCCTGCACCCATCCCTTATACATACAGTGCAATATTGCGTCCAAATAACTGAAAAGCAGTCAGGGCGTCGAACTATAACTTTCCGCCTAAAAAAATTGTTTGCTAAGAGCCGTAATCTTTCTCTCGAATTTGCTAAAACGTCAGAACTTTCGCGCTTCGCGCGGGAAGAGGGAAATTCCCCCCTTTTGCACAAACCCCATGCAGTGCAGTATTACGTCCAAATAATTGAAAAGCAGTCTGGGCGTCTAACTTTCCGCCTAAATAAAAGGTGCTACGAGCCGTTATCTTTCTCTCAAATTTGCTATAAAACATCAGAGCTTTCGCGCTTCGCGCGGGAGGGGGGAAACTCTCCCCCCCCCCTCCCTGCACCCCTCCCTGTTATATACAGTGCAGTATTGCGTCCAAATAATTAAAAAAAAGCAGTCCGGGCGCCGAACTAACTTTCCGCCTAAAAAAAGGTGCTGCGAGCCGTTATCTTTCTCTCAAATTTGCTATAAAACGTCAGAGGTTTCGCGCTTCGCGCTAGGCCTACCAGATGTCAGCCTGAGCAATTGCTTTTTATAGGTTGAAGTTATTGCGGATTTAAGAAAAGCCTACGAAAAAAAAATATTATGTGCTTTAATCAGTTTGTGTATTTGGTCAAATGGACTGATTAAAAATACAACAAAACAAAACATAAAAAAAAGAGAAAAAGGGAAAAGTCCTACTAACTTGATAGTATAACACAAACTTGTTTTCTAGGACCAACAGGTTTTAAGAGCTAAGGGAAATTTTATACGATGAAAGCAATAATGCAATAATCCATAAAGCCATTGTATAAAAAATCAACCTTAGCGTTTGATTAGGAATAATATAATAAAAGCTGATTATTAACTGAATGTATTAAAAATGAAATTCATCTGACTTCAGAAAAACGAGTTGCTACCTTAAAAGCTTGTATGTTGGAAGTTTTATGAAATCAGCCTATTTTAGAACAGCAATACAATACTATTCAGTTTGTCATGTTTGTATAGCACAACGTATGTATTCATTTCTATGCGATATTTGAATTCCCCAGCAGGCACCCAATATACTCAAGTTTTTAACGGTATTGAAAAATAATGTTGAAAAGAAAATCAAATAAAAGGATTATTCTCCTTCTCAGTAGAAATTTTGTACCTAGGAGTTTATTGATGATACTCTATCAGTAATAAACGGTCCAAAAAAAAAAACCCAACAAAAAACAAACAAACCCAAAAACAAAACGGTCAAAAAAAAAAGAAGAAAAGAATATAGTTTATCAAAACCATCCACTTATGTATTATGTTAAACCCCACATTATCATGTTTATCAATTTACATTATTGCCGCTGTTTTCTCTGTTGTGTTTTTTTATTCTAACATCTTGATCTATACAAAATAGGATTATTATTGACAAGTTTTAACCTAAATTTTTATGATCCCATCACATTTCCATTAATTTTTTTCTTCGGTGTTTACTTCGTTGTAAAACATTATCATTTGTACATACATTTGTCATGCTTTATACACGACTCTCTTTTAACCCTAAAAGGGCCGGGATATTTTGGCTATGCCACAGCCGGGGGGGGGGGTGGAATCCACCCCCCTCCCCCGAGATCTCAACCGTCGACCGCGCGATCGCGCCGAAAATCGGCACGCACGTCGTCCACAACGTAATCTACAAAACTGTATAGTTAAATGCTCCGAAATTATTTCACATTGATTAATTATGCTAATTTATGCAAGAAATCAAAATTTTGCTCTAAATCATTATATAAAGCTCAAAAAATTCTAATTTTTGGTCTAGACACTCTTTCCAGTATTCTTAGCAAATATACTTGAAAAAAATTCGGTATCAAATTTGATTTCTTATGTATTTTATTGTATTTCAAATTTCTTATGTATTTCTTTGTTTTTTTTACCTTTTGTTTTTAATTGTTTTTTGGATGAAATTTGTCGGGGACACTTTTACGATCATAAACAGCATAAAATGAATTAATTTTAATCTGTAAATGTAAAAATATTCATAGATTTCTAAATTTTGGCTGAAAACACATTTTGTATTGAAATTATACATGAAATCACGTTTTTGAGCAATTTTTGGTCCGACGTGCAAGTACGACATGTTGAGTAACTTCGGAACCGCATGCCTGGACATCGCGAACATGGTCTCAAAAGATGCGTGAGATTCGAAAGAAAAAAGTCATGAAACGCCGCGGCGACTGCTTTGCGCGTTGCGGACATATCGCGAGAAATGTCTAGGGGGGGGGGGGGGGTGGATTCCACCCCCCGGCCCTTTTAGGGTTAAATGGTGAAGTGGAGATAAATCAAATTGAATCCCATTCAATGTTCTAAATTTGGACGACTATGTATTATCATCAAGCTCTAACTTAAACATGCATTCAACAAGAATTTCGAGGAGTTGTTCTTTTCCCGAAATGTTGAATGAAATAAATTACACTCACCAAAGGAAATGATGGCAACGGGAACAACTGCAGTAAAGAGAAAGCAATCATGAGTAAAGATTTTTTTTACACATATAGGCGTCATAAATTAATTTCCAAATGAAACGTCATTCTTCCAACCCCGATATACCCACCATAATTCTTCCAATATTCATTTTAACCTACTCTGATTTCAGAAACATCGCCATTTGGGCAATGAATTCCGCATCAAGAGAAACACATCTCATCTGTTCTTTAAATAGCATTGATACTGCTTGAACATTATCTGCTTTCTAAGATTATTCGGTAATAGTGAGACCCCAGGACAACCATTGGTAATATACGTTCGTGATAGAGAATGTACACTCATGGGCTGGTATTTAATGGAGACTGATATTACTGATGCAAATCAACAGCTGATAATTTATTTTTTACTACAGTCCACGAGACCGACCTCCATGAGATCGACAATGTTGGTTTCGCGGGTCTTCTGGAAACTTATCTGAAGGGGCACGAGACAGATGACTTACGATACCCACATGTTAGTCTCACGGGCCTTCTGACATCTTTTACGAAGGTCCACTATAGGCCAAACCATATCGGTATCGTGGGCTGTCCCATATTGTAGATGAAGTAGGGACTTTGAAGTCCATCAATGATTTTTGAAGTATGGTACTAGATATGTCAGAAATTAATGTATTACGAAACTTGTTTCATTCTGAACCTTCCACGTGGAAAAACTTTTTGAATAAGAATGACTATCCTGATGAAGATACAGAATTAAATTTAGAGTTTTGTTTTAATGAAAGAAAGTTGTCACTGTGGGATATAACATTTAAGCGAATATATACAGTTCTGTTAAATCTTAGAACAGAACAATCATAATGCAGTGCGCAATCTTTAGCACTTATATAATGCTTCTGGAAAAGAAATACAATTTTTTTCTCGACACCTAGAAGGTCCACCCTGAATAGCAGGCTAAGAGAATTCCAGTTTAAATTACTTTATAACCTCGTTTATACTAATAAACATTTGTTTACCTTTAGGATTACAGTAAGTAATGCATGTTCATTTTGTAATAAAGAAGAAGAAACATATGAACATTTATTCTTTTTATGTGAAAAAGTAAGATGTCTTTGGATAGAATGTGGAAATTTGTTTGATAACATAGAAAAAAAAATTGACTGGTAAGGGGTTCATGTGGTAATACAGACTTCCAGTATAGCAAAATATCAGTTGTCAAACCATCTTATAATTTTGATAAAGTATATGATATTTACGTGCAGTAAAAAAAATGGGATGCCTCCGACGTCACAAGGTATTATGAAAAGAGTAATAGAAAGTAAACAAGAATAAAGAAGAATAGCTGACCAGAAAGGAACGCTGAATAATCATTATAGGAAATGGGAAAAAATGGAGTCATTGGCTGCTCTCACTGGAAACGCAACACAGATCTGAGTGTGCATCTACCGGGGGGGGGGGGGGGGCTTTTGAAGCTATGTGTGTGTGGATGTTTGCGGGTTGAGGGAGGTGATGTTTTAGGTGAGTGTGTTTGGGGTGTTGTGAATTCGGGGGGGGGGGGATGGGGGTGGGAACGTGCAGTGTCGTGTCCTATTTGAGGAGTGTTTAGTGCGTTTTTTTTTTTTATGTAGATGTTTTTTTTTTGGTGTGTGTTTGTTTGTTGTTGTTGTTTTTTTTTTTTTTTTGGGGGGGGGGGTTACAACACCTCAATTCTTTTTTTCGTTTCTTTCTCTTTTTTCTTTTCTTTCTAGACAGAATTTGAATTATTCATTAAATACATAATTTTCCCTTGATTACCTTATTATGCCAATCATTTATTATGCTAAGGTATAACTTGTAAAAATTTGTTTCCAGTTCTGTTTATGAGAAAATTTATCATAATTTGTATATGAAATGTGAAACTTTATTACTTGCAGTTATGTTAATGTGAAGATCTATTTGTACTTATGTATGTATGGATTGTGAAACTTTACGTGTAATTTTGTTTATGTCAAAAATTTGTTTGTGATTTTGTATGAAATGTTAAACTTCATTTCTAATTTTGTTTGAGAGAAAAGAATTTAAAAAATCTTGTAAAAACAAAAAAATTTCCTTTGATACACAGCGGTGTAAATTCTTACCTACAATAGCTATCAATTTAGGGTCACGATGACCGTCGCCATGGTCGCCAGATTCGATGCCATCATCTGTTCTATTCTCGAGATTCGTGGCTATTATGTTGGTTGTTGGTGATAATATTTCCGATGATGGTGGGATGGTGACGGAGGCTGTCTGCTTCACCGGGTTGGCGGCGTTCAGGTTCGCAACACAGACGTACGGATCCTTACTAGGTAAGGCTTCAATGGTAGATGAGACGTTCACGGTTGTCCCATCTGCATTGTGCCTTGTGGTCGTCTGATTGTAGAAGGTACCGTTTTTGGTCCAGTAGAGGGTAGTTAGACCCACCGAGCTCCAATCAACGCGACAGGTTAGATTAAAAGGCTTGCCATCATTTGGTTTGGAATAATTATCTATCGTCGGAAAAGGGCGACTCGGGGGAACTGTGGAAGACAATTATGAAATAAAAACGGCTGATAATCTTTCGACGCATTGCAATCCTCTCGGTTAGGAATACTGAACATGATCAGCAGTAAATTGACGGATCCCTTAAAATAACTCGAGCAGTCTTATTAACACAAAC